>JAXGGA010017163.1:0-25004 GCA_038373865.1 Uloborus plumipes | reverse complement strand
GTTTCAACTAGAATTGGAATAAAAAAAGAACTACCAGTCAGTTTTTTTCTTCTGATTGGTCTCTTGATGTGCCCAGTGAGGGCACAGACACACTGTGAGATTTTTAGCGAAATCCGACGGGTAGTTTTCGAGTATATAAAGGACATACCAAGCCCATACATACATACATACATTCATTTTTATATGTATACTAGCTGACACGGCCACGCGTTGCTGTGGCTAAGGTATGGGTTAAACTATAATGTTTCAATAGAAAAGAAAAACTTTATTACCTATATAGAGATAACTCTAAATTTTAATATTACACAGGCAAAAGTTCACAAATTACAGCAAAACCTTTTTTTATTACAATACAATTGAAATACAAAATCACAAAAAAATGAATATTGTATAACTTAAAAACCCGAAAAGGTACAATATTTACGAAACAGTCGATTTAGTTAAAAATTTTATATACTGAGCGAACTACCGTACTACCTACGGTTATAAATGTGCAAATTGTCGTCCAAGAATACATTTGTATTTACTAAGGAAAAAAAATAAAAAATAAGCTATAATAGTAATAATTTGAAAACTTATGAATGCAGAGAGGTACGTTTAGAAAATACAATTCTGAGCAAAATCACTCCAAATTTTAATATTACACAGGTGAAAGTTCACAAATTACAGTAAAACCTTTTTTTTATTACAATACAATTGAAATACAAAATCACAAAAAAAAATGAATATTGTATAACTTAAAAACCCGAAAAGGTACGATATTTACAAAACAGTCGAATTTTGAATCGCAAACTATGAAGTGTATATTTATGTTACAAAGCAATGTGACGGTAAAAATTGTGTGTATAGAAATAATTTTAATCTTCGCCCCATAAAACAGTACATTTTCCCTCCTAAGAATTTGTTTTTTGAATAGTAAATACCAAATGTATTGTAGAACGACAATTTGCAAATTTATTGCTGCAGATGGATACGCTTAGCAAATACAATTCTGAACTAAATCACTAAAAATTTAAATATTACATAGGTAAAAGATCCCATAATGCAGTGAGCCTTTCTTTGTCTAAATACACCTGACATAAAAATCACTAAACAATATGAATATTTCATAACTCAAAGCTCGAAAAAGGTATGATATTTTTCACTAAAATAATTTTCCTAAAAAAATATTTGTACCTAAACATGAGTGAAAAATATTTTTAAAACATACAAAATAGCATATGTTAAGTATCAAAACTGCTTTAATAAATTGAATTAAGTAAAGGAGAAGTAAGCAAATAATACTTTTACGAATACTGATTTAATAATACTTACACGCACAATTTTAACGGGACGAATATGCCAGAAACCGATTCGAAATCCTTGATCGTTACCACTATTGCTTTTTGCTTGCCAGCAGTAGATTTTATCTTATAGGAGCCAAGAATACAGAAAAGCTGGTAGCTAAATAGATAATTTGCAATAAAAAATATATTGCGGTCCTAAATTGAGATAAAAACTATCCTATCATTTAAGTTGGAGCAAACTGAAACTGCGTGCGAAATTTGATTAAAATCGGTTCAGTAGCTGAGGAGTCCATTGGCCATAAACACAGGGACACGTAATTTTTATATATTAAGATAGATTTTATTTTTTACTATTTTTATTTATTTATTTATTTATATATATATATATATTTTTTTTTTTTTGTTCTTTTAATTTGCAATTATTGAAATGGAAAAACTATACCACTAAAACGATTGCAAAGAGGTGAGACTTTTCCATGAACATTTAAACTGGTTTCGAAGCAGGTGTGAAAAAATATGATGAAAACTTTAAATGTTTTCGGTATAAAAATCACAGTAACATTTTGAAAGATCAGTATACAGTATCAAGAAATCATTGCAAATATTACCTACAGTAACCCCAGTTTATGAAAAATTAATGCAATACATAATATATTAATCCATTAATGCCTAGCGTCCTTTTTTAGGGACGGTCCAAAAAAGGGTCTGAATTTCTCCAAAATGATTATTTCAACCAAATAATAGTGTTCAATTAGTACCTTGGTATTGTTTCAATTCGTTATTAACAGATTGCAGCACATAACCATTGTAAAGTGTATTCTGTAGCAGTTTTAACATGATCTTTATCAAAAATTACATAGTTATGTTCACAATCTCAAGTTTTCAAAGTTATTCCCAGCTTCCCAGTTTATGTTAATCCTGATTTTATTTCTTTTAAAATGTCTTTTTAAATATTATATCATAGGCAGAAAAAAATTTTAGTAAGAAAAGTATGTACCCTCTGTGGTCTATCGTAACTTTTAAGGGACGATTTTTCTTTCCTTAATAAAAAAATTATTTTTTACATAATATTTTTTTTAAATATTTTTCCTGTCCATTAAACACTGATTGTAACCAGTACACAAAATATTTTTGAAAAAAAAAATGTCAGGCATTAATGGGTTAATAAAATGTGGGTTATATGAAAAAAAATTAGATATTTATTTTTACCGTGCATTACTCGGCAGTGTGTGTGTGTGTGTGCGTATCTTTTTTCCTATATTTAATCTCACCTCACTCTCTTCTCTAGTTGCAATATTGACTGATACAACCTGCAAAGAAATGATATTTCATTGACTGAATAAGAAATTTACTACAGCAAAAAAAAAGGGGAGAAGAAAAACTACAAATATGTAATTCAACAGAACAGCATTCTCTTTTTTCCTTCAACATAATCAATACGTGGTGAGTTACCCATTTATGCCCAAGTTTTTTTTTTAACAATCTTTTTCAATTTTTATCTGCTTAAAACTCTTACTTGGAATGGTTTATATACATTTTAGGCTTAAAATAGTTCGCCGTTTCCATATTTATTAAGTTATTTAACGTCATGTTTATGGGATATTTTGCAGATATATGAGCAAAATACAACCTTACTGGACTTTACTTTGCAAAGTAACATTACAGAAGACATCTGTGATCAATTTTAAGCAAATCATTTTAAAATAGTGTAATTTTATGAAAAATAAGCTCGCAAAAAAAAAAAAAAAAAAAAACTTTCTGTGTCTACCCATGCTGGATCGCTGCTTGACTGATTTGTCTGAAAATAGCTGTCAAAACTCTGATGTCCAAATAGCGGCTCTAACTGGTTTTCTCAAGAAGAACTATTTAACTCGTGAAAAACAGCTTTAGTAAAATGATATCCCCATTACTGTTTTTTGTACACTGCGATGCAAAAGTTTAGACAAAATGCAAATATATGAATCAAAAGAAAACTATTCAGCGAAATGCTTTCATATTTCTACTGCAGGTACACAATATGGTCCCAAATACGTGTCTGGAGTTTTTAAAAATATAACCGAAACAAAAATCGGAAATTTGCGAAAGATAATTTTTTTTTTACTGTTTCAAAAGTTTAGACGAAAGTAAGATTCATTGCAAATATACCTTAAAATGTGATTGGTGGAGGAAAGGCAGGACTTTATTATTCGAATATAAAGTGCAGAGATTGCTGAATGAATAATCAAAATCCCAAAAGCTCTGTAGTTCTCTTGTAAAGAAGATGAGAAAGTTTGGAAGCCGAAATTTTAAAATGAACCTACTTTATTAATTTTTTGTCTTTTAAATCCGCTGTAGTACGGTAGTACACCGTTTTTAACTTCGCGGAGAGCCAATTCAGACATGCGAATCAATAAAAAAAAAGGCCAAGAAAATTTATATTTCTTAAGGATGAAGGAATTGAAAAAATGGCTCGAACTGACGATTCGCGCTTTAATCCTACAAAACTTAAACTTGGGTCAAAAACAGCACGGGACAGCATAAGTAGATGAACAACTGAATAGGAATGCATAAAAAAAAAACAAAGAATTGTGCTTGAGCCTTTTCGGACAGAGTGTCATAAATAAGCCAGATTTTAATGGTAAAAGCAGGACAGCATATGATCATTGGATATTTCTCAAGTCCAGCTAATAAAATTATAATCCATCTAGGCCATTCCTATTTCAATAATTTTTATCAAAGAAACTAACATTCATTTTTTAGTCACGATGATACATATGCTTTATTCCCCATTAAAATCTGGCTTTTTTGGGACATTCTGTCCGAAAAGACTCAAGCCCAATTCTTTGTTTTTTTTTTTATGCATTCCGATTCAGCTGTTCATCCACTTATGCTGTCCCGTGCTGTTTTTGACCCAAGTTTATGTTTTGTAGGATTACAGGGCGAATCGTCAGTTCGAGCCATTTTTTCAATTCCTTCCTCCTTAAGAAATATATTTTTTCTTGGCCTTTTTGATCGATTCGCATGTCTGAATTGGCTCTCCACGAAGTAAAAACAATGTACTACCATACTAAAGCGGATTTAAAAGAAAAAATTAATAAAGTAGATCCATTTTCAAATTTCGGCTTCCAAACTTTCTCATCTTCTTTACACGAGAACTACAGAGCTTTTGGGACTTTGATTATTCATTCAGCAATCTCTGCACTTTATATTCGAATAATAAAGTCCCCCCTTTCCTTCACCAATCACATTTTAAGAGATATTTGAATAAAATCTGTCTTTTGTCTAAACTTTTGAAACAGTAAAAAAAATTGTCTTTGCAAATTTCCGATTTTCACGTTGGTTATATTTTTAAAAACTCCAGACAATTATTTGGGACTATATTGTGTACCTGCAGTAGAAATTTGACAGCATTTCGCTGAATAGTTTTATTTTTATTCATATATTTGTATTTTTTCTAAACTTTTGCATCGCATTGTATGCAGTAACTAACAAGTGCCCGTTTTTAGGCTACTGGGCAGAAATGGGTTAATAGTAATGGTTGCAAAAGACTAATGTGACTTTTAATGTATTTTTTACATTCTATATTCTTTCAACTCTTAGAATACTTAGAAAATTTTAGTTTACTCATCAAATCGATCAACACTACAAATAAACACATTTTTAGGAACATTTATTCATACTTAATAAATGAACTAAAAAAATTAATTCGTTATAGCTAAACTTCTTACTCGAGTTAAACGTTTTAGCCTCTTTCATTCTTTTAAGAAATCAACTTTATCCGATATCCATGCATTTCTGCGAATTTGCTCTTGCCCACTTCAGAGACCTCACTCCTTAAACCACTCCTACTTGAAATAAAAATCACAACGGTGGACCATTTTCCGACAGAAATTTTCGAGAAAAAAGTAATGGATTCTTTGATAATGGTTAACATGAAAGTTGGGGCTCACGTTGAAATCCATGTATATGCAAAAAGGGGGGAGGGTGGGACTTTATAGTGAGTAAAATAAGAACTTTTCAATGAAGTTATTTTCACTCAATGACATTATTTTACTCAATATTTGTCGTATGTTTTAATTTGACTTCATTCAGCCTACAGCAATATGAAATATATCAGTAGCAACTGCAGTTATTTAATTTTCTGAGAAATTGGAGGTAGGGAAGCCCTCTCTTACTGTGTACTCTTCCTTTTTACTAAGTTTAGAAGTAGGTGCGCAAAATTAATTTCATCTTTAAATTTTTCTTTCGGGGTCTCATTGCTATGGTTACCCTCATAAGTGGGGCTATGGCCAACTTAGACAAAAATTAGAATTTTAAAAGAATAAAAAAGCTTGATAATTTGTAGTGAATTACATGAAAATTATCACTGAATCATAAAAATCAGTAATAAGGCTGAATTTTGACTCAAAAAATGTTTTCTTTTTATGCTAGTGAATCTCCCCTTAATATTTTGTCCAACGTTAACTACAAGCATCCTTCTCCCCGAATACATTTCGAAGTAGTTTACGACAATGTTGCGTGAACACTAAAAATTTTCCCCACATGGGGGTGGATGGGAGCGGAACTTTCCCTTCTTATGCACCACCTAGGCTGGAGAGCCTTATTAATAAGCAAAAGTCGGTTGTCACGGTCTTCGCGGCGGAGCGTACGATAAGTTGTCACTTGTGTGTTTGGAAAAAAATCTCGGGCTTTATGGATGGCTGGAGGGCGGGAAAAGGGACAGCGCGGGCGTCTTGGAGCGACGGAGGTTCCGCACGAGATGCTCTCCGCATCCGCTTCCTGAAAACCGTTGGGAATAAAACGGTCGATCCCCCACCTTACACGCTCTGGACATCACACCCCTTCTTTTGGAGTCGTTGAAAAGGAAAATAGGTCATAAAGCTCAGAGTTGACTTTTCTCAACTGTGGACACGAGCGGGTGTAATGTACAGTTGCTTCATCTGTTTAATGTGTTTTCAAAACTCAAAAAAATGTATCTCCTTTATAGGAACGAAATTTGGCTGGCAGGTAAACTTTGAAACCAAAGTGCAATTCCATTTTGAAAAGAAGCATCGATTTCTGCACAGAACAGCCTGCAGAGGTTCCAAATATATTAGGTCCTTGCTTCGTTGCATGAATTTTTGAAGAACATGAAATTCTACTTCCATAAAATAATTTTGAAGATTTCCAGAAACAGTATTTACATGAGGGTATTTTGGCTCCCTAACGTACACTTCGAGATAAGTCAGTTACAGAGAAAACGCTATTATTTCAATATTTTTCCTGGAAATATTCAAAATGTAACTGCATTAAATGGTTGTTGTCTTCGTCAGCTGTTTTGTGAAAAACTGATACGTTTGTTTCCGTGGAATTGCCCATGAGTCGTTTAAAATCAAAAACCGGTGAAGTCCATTCCTCAAAATCCATACTTCAGAAAGCGGAAATGTGGATCTGAGGCTGTTTTGATTTAAAATTCTTACTTTATATTCACCTTTTGTTGAGATCTCGTGGTTTAGCCTTTAAGTCATTTGTAAAGGAGCTTTTAAACTTTTTTTAAGCAAAATTATTTTTCATAAAAAATGGACTTAACAGGTTTTGATTATAAATGCCTCTACAATTGAACCTAGTTAAAATGAACCGAAAGGAACCAATAAAAATCAATATGCCTTATCCATGAACAGCAAGCAATATGACGGGGCTCCGAACTGTAGTTTCTTCTAGCAGTAATTCGTTTAAACGTGTGTGCGAATTAACAAGGTTTGACTATATAGAGTCGATTCTTCACGAAAATTGTAAATAAGATTGGCTCATGTTGGAACTCTTTAATTCCCCTCTTATTTATTTATTTGCCTTTTTAAACTCTTGACACTGATCAATCATTATCGAAATTTTAACTGGTATACATTTTGTGGGACGGCGGTTGCGCTACGAAGACACCATTTTTTTAAAAAAATTCCGAATTTCTTCCGAGTTTTTGGAACACAAATCATTTGAGTCCTTTTCTTTTAAGTTTAATGAACACCAATATGTAGCGGAGCATCAAAATTATGTAGTGCTATTGCCCAAAAGCGGATCCAGAAACTTTTCAAGGGGGGGGGGCGATTGATTTTTTTTCCATATATATACATATATATTACACCCCCTCCCCCCCAAACAAAAATAAGCATAAAAACACAAACATACCTATGTGTGTGAGTTGAAGGATCTTTTTCTTTTTGCTGATCCCTCCCACCCATGTTTTGTTTTGTTCTTTCTAATGCTCCTGCCTTCTATGTTTTTTAAAAATATTTTTAAACGAATGACCTTCGTAGGGAATACGTTTAACTCTTTTAAATAAGGGGGGAGGGGTAGTATATCCCTAATTTTAGGGGGTCGGGGGGTATCTCCCTCGTGAAATTTTTGAAAATATAGATACAAACTTCTGCATTACGAGGCCTTATATGGGGATGAGAATAAGGTAATCAAACAAAACCTTTTAAATGTTATGCCTTTTGCAAATTAAGATCGATAAAAATATCCAAAAATAATAATAATAATAATAATATTTACCGACAAATCCTTGACATTTATCTGCAGAGATAAAGAACGAGGGAAGAGAAAATATAAACACACATTTTCACTTGCTTACATCGGTTTTCATTTAGTTACACTGTAGTTTATATTTGTAGAATCATTATTGTGTTAACATACATTCAGGGGTGCCCGGAATTGAGGTCATTGCGACATCCTTTTTCGGTAAATTTTGTCTGATGAAGAATCAAATTTCTACACAGTAGTAAAGTATTTCATGAAAAAAAATATTGTCATAGCATGCAGGTGACTGGGAATTTCAATCAGCCAATTTAGAAATTTCCCCCTTTAATGGTTCAAGATTGGGGAACCCCTGCATGCATTGCACTAAACGAAATTGTACTACCTATAGTCTTTTGTCTGTTTGAAGGCGTTTCAATGGATATTAGCGGTGATTCAATTGATAAAAGTGGCTCAGGTTCAGTTGATATTGATGATTTTCTACATTTTCCTTGTTTTAAGCCTCCCCATAGTTATAAAATCGCATAAATAAGAAAGTGTAATAACCGAACTAGGAGCGGTTGCTCAGTTCTACTGACTCCAAAAGGAGACTAAAAGACCTCATGAAATAGTGCCTATTTTCGTTACGTCATATAGACGGCATCCCTCCGACGGGCATCAAAAAATCGGCGACTTGGAATGTGAGCCAATATTTAGAAAAGTGCCAATTTGAAGTTGGAGTTTTCTGAAAAAAAAATTTTTTTGCAGAAAAAAACTAATATTGGGTTTCCGTCTAAATTGGGTCTAAATGCAAGAAAATAAAAGGGGGGAGGTCAAGGAAGTTATTTACCCCCTCCTTAGATTACTCACTTTTAAGCCGTTACAGATCTGATGAATGTTACAGATCTGATGTTAATATGAGTTACATATTTGAGTTTATGCTTTCAGTCTTCGTTAACATCTCTAAATATGATATCATTTTCTTGCATTTTTAACATAGAATTAAGATAATTATATTAAAATATATATATTAGGCTAAAAAATCAAATTTCATTATAAAAAAGCATTTCTTGGAAATAAAAATGAGCGATAAGGTTTTTAGACAAAATAAATTATAAGATTAGGAAATCCAAGCTCATTAAACATTTGTTTTGTTTTGAAACAACACACAACTTCAACTTTTTCAACACACAACTCTGCTGCTTGCTTTTCTTTAATTAGTTGCAGGAAATTTAATTTCTTGATCAGAAATTCAAATTTAGCATGCTAGTTTTATCTAGTTATTTGGCGAAGTTATGAGAAATTGAAGCACCAAAAAATAAAATAAATAAATAAATAAATAATAATAATTAATTAACTTAATTTCTGCAGTGTCAATTTTTCTTATTTTACTAACTTCTATTGTTAGGTCATACAAACCACAAAAGAACAAAAATATTCAATATATATGGCTAAAACCTATGATTTTTGCTTTTTATAATTCTGAAACGTGTGAGTTAGTTCTGTAACATATTCGCTGTTTTTCAATGTTACCGCTCTGACTGTTACCGATCTGACAAACTGACAAAGTTTTTTTTTTATTTCCGAGTCGATCGCACTAAACCAAAATCAAACATGTGGTTTTTTCACTTGTAATAAAGGACTATACTTATATAGAAAATAATTTTTAAAATAATAAAAACTGCGCATTTTAGAGCGTGTTACCGATCTGATGACTCAAATGACACACATTTTATAAAATCACTTTAAAAAATCTTACCTACAATTTTAGATGCAGAAATGCAAATTTTTAATTACGATTCGATAAAACATCCCACCAGGTACTCAGTATCACGTGGTATAGGTGCAGGAAATGATTTTGGGAGCCTAAACATAGATCAGAAGTTATTGTTACCACTCTGACGGCGGAACTTGGGACACGCTTATTTCGCATCGGCTAGAAAATCAGAAATCGATTAAAACAAAAATGAAGTAAAATATTAACAAAGGGGTAAAAATAGAATCGTTTTTTGTGCAAGTGCGTTTTTTTGGGGAGTTAGAAAGTGCGCATGACCTGTTTGCATGCTAAGCTTTGCTACTTGGGACACGTTACCGATCTGATTTTTGATGTATAAAATCAATATTTTCTGAAGAAAAAAAAATTTTTTTTCTGATGTTATTAGATGAAATGAAAGCAAAACTTATCTTCTTTCTGGGGAAAATTATTGTTTTAACTAGTTATTGAAATACTAGTGAAAATTCACTTGGGACTCAAATTGGCACTTTTCTAAATATTTGCTCATGTATGAATTCGAAGGCGAAGGATATCCCTTCTCCTAATATCATCTGCATTTCTGCCTGTTGAGACTTTTAATTTATCTGCGCTGTCTTGAAAACGATGCCAAATTTCAGTCCCACAGAAAAATAAAAGACATATAATAAATTACTCATTCCCAGAAAGGCAGAAAATAACTTAGAAGTTTTTTGTCTTTTTACATTTTTTGGTAAATGCCTGTTTCTTCCTTTTTTTTTTTTTTCCCCTTTTTCCTTTTCTCTTTTCTTTTCTTTTTTTTGGCTCAAGGGGGGGGGGGTGGCGATCACCCCCATCGCCCCCTCCCCTTGTATCCGCGCTTACTATTGCCTCAATTTCTTGCCCGCCTCCTCCCAAATGTTAAAATCAAATATGGAAATTTTTTGAAAATTTTCAAATTCTATTAAAGCTGAAACAATCTATCAATTTTCTTTATTTTGCCCGATGTATTCATTCATGTTTTTGTAAATTATATAAATTCATTTTTGACAGCATAAACCTCTTTTTTTCCTGCCCTGGGGGGGGGGGGGATCAATTAGGGACATCACCTCCAGCGAAAGAAATTAATGAAATAATTTTTTTCACTAGCAAATTATGTCAGTCGATCATAGTGTTTTTTCATTATATTTAAAAAAAATTAAGGGCTTACCCCTTCAAGGGGCAACCTTTGCCTTCATTAAACTATAGGTTTCAATCTCATATTTATTTACACACAAAAATATTCTTGAAAAATGCATAAAGTGAACATTTTCATTGTCCCGATGGTAGCATCTGGCGATAAGGTGGTACACCTGGTGGTACAGTCCTGAGTTATCTGTCCATGACCTGTCTTTTACAAATTATTGTTGAGCCCTGAAATTTGGGCATTTGTCCTGAAAAACGCTAGTTGCTACAAACTAGTGATATTGATGCTGCTGCAACTGAGCGAGTATGAACAATTTTGTACTAGTTATAAGACACAGCTTAGAGTAGAAAACACTTTCAGGAGAAGGTTTGTTTACCTTCCAACTACATTTTGGTAAAAGTTCAAAATAGTTTTTAAAAGTTACAAGTCTACTTACTATTTTGTATCAGAATGGATGCGGCACTGCAATATTGACGAGTGTGACATACAAATTTTAGTTCATTCTTTTAGAAATATATTCAATATTTTACTATCATGAAGAAAATAATACTTGCTCGTTCACATAGAACTCAACTCAACTAACTTACTTCACATAGAATTCATACTTTTACTTAAAAAAATAATAATACTTTTCACCAACATTTTCGCCATTTCCATCTTTCGAACGATCTTAATCCTAAGAACCTTTTTTCCACTCGCAGAAGTTGAAGTACTTTTCTCGCTTTATATTTAATTGTTAATTAAAAAGTTCACTTCAACAGCGCCCTCTATTAGCGCCTTGTAGTCAGCTTTTTTATTATTTGAATACTTCTTCCTCAATCTATTCTTTAATTATAAAAAAAATGTATATGTCATCATTAAAAAAAAAAACACGAATTATTTTTTAAAAATTGGACATCCGGCGACAATAATGGCACATGTCAAAAATTTGAAATAACATGATAATCTTTGATGTAAAATCTAAGGGCCGAATTCAAGTAAAACACCATTGCAATCGCTTCGAGGCGATCGCAATAAACCAAAATTGCAATCGCTACTGGAAGTCGAATTACATTAGAATCGCATCTCGTAGCGATTGTTTTACGTTTTACTTGAATCCAAATTTAGGAATTTGCGATTGCATTGGTGAGTTGCGATCGTCCGTGTTTCACTTGAATTCCTGCCTAAATTTCCTGCTTCTGCACAACCACACGACGTTGTCACAACATGAAATTTTGAAAGGATATGTGTGTTCTATTTTTAGCATCCGACGCAACAAGGAGGGGGGTTATAAGTTTGACGTGTCGTGTATCTGTCGATCTGTGTATATCTATCTGTCTGTGACACTTTAGCGTTTAAGAGAAAGGACCGATTTTGATTTTTTTTTTAATTCGAAAGTGTTAATCGTGTGTTCTTAACTTGGTCCAGTCTTTTTATGACATAAATTAACGAAGATAATTATTAAAAACCTTTAAATTATTTTTCGCATTTTTTTAAGTGAAAACATGTTTGAAAATTTAAAAAAACAGTATCAAAAGAAAGAGAATTTTTTTCTGCGTCTGATTGAATGTTCGCTCACCAACCCCTGTGCGTCGCCAGCGGCGGCTAGCTCACCGCCTTCAGCGGCTCGATCATCAACTCGCCTAAAAGAAAATAATACCCTCCCAGGGCCGCGCCAAGCCTGATCGGCGCCCTCGTGCAAAGGTCTTCTGAGCGCCTTATGCAGTAGCGTTCGATAGTTAACACCAGCAGTGATGTTTTATAGACAAATATAATTTAGAAAAAATAAGTTTCGCGTACAACTTTTTTTTTTTTTTTAAGAAAAAAAAAGCGTGAACAACTTGTGTTTTATCGAACTGAAACACATTTATTGAAACACACTTTTTTAGATTTAAAAAATGGTTGCTGAAAGAAAATCACTGCTTGAAATGTTTCTCTTCATTTCAGGAATACTTGGTGGCGTTCCAAGCTCTAGTGTCACCTACTGCTGTAATTTGTAATGCCCCCCCCCCCACCTAAAAAGTACTTCCAAATGTCGAAAAACTCCTTCACACATAACATTATATTTTCATTCTTTTCAAAATGATCATTCCCAATTTTTGTTCTATTTTTTAAGCTGTAGGTTTTTTTAAATATCCCGAAACATTTATTTCGTTATAAGCGTTTGAATAAAAAGATCATTAACTTTTAGAAGCTCAAACTAAAATAATAGATTTTTCAATAGTTGAATTAAAAAAAAGTACAGGATTAAAATTTCTTTTGTGCCAAATTCAAATTGTTCATGTAACGCAATCAACGAGTAAATGGTTCAACAAACAGTTCTACCGTAATCTCCAAGATCGCTTTGCCTGATGATCTTTTTCTTAGAGTCTTATTTCAATGTGAATTTATTATTTTTTTTTATAAGGAAAACATGCAATGGGTGTGTGAAACTAGATCTGTGTATTCTTTTAGTATAAAAAAGTTCCAAATTAAAATATATATTTCTTTTGGAAGTTAAAAAATGCGTTAAAATTAGCATATAGACAGGCTCGTTATTTTAAAGTTGTCCTGGGGGCGGGGTCAAAGGGTGAAAATTTTATCGGTTAACAACAAAAACCACGCCAACTGTTAATATATTGATTTCTCAAAGCCCCTGTCCCTACAACAACGGCCCTGGTTTTCACGAATTGCAGTCAACTCTCAATCATTTCAAACTAATATTCTATTTCAAATAACACTTCTTCATTACGGTGCCCCAAATAGACTTCATCATTTTACCGAAAATAAATAATTACAAAATTTAAAAAGTGTGAAGCTGGCTAAAAGTCAATACTAATTATTATTATTGTAAGTTTTAAAAAATCTGCATGTGCGAGAAGACACACACACGACTTTCTTACTGCAAATAACTTAACAAATTGGGGGTAAAAACAAAACGACGTTTTTGACATGAGCTATACGAAACCTACTGTCAAGTGCTCTAACACCAGTGGAATGGATGAGACTATTCTACTGTGCCCGATCAGTATATAATAAAAATTCATAAACAGAAACATTTGTAAGCTGAGTTGTGAAAATCTTGACATTGAGAATAAAATATTAATAACATTTAACAATTTAAGTGATTAAAAATATCGTTAAACATTTAACTAGAAACATTAAGGAATAACTCTGAATTTTAACTATTGCTTATAAAACCAAACTACTACTCGTCAAATACTACTCTTAAAAAGTTTTCAGATTCACTTAAATTCCTATCGAGCGTAACGTTCTGTTTTTCGTGTAGCCAAAAATCGGATCATGACAAATATTTAATTTTGGAATACAATATACATTTTTACTTCATATCTCAAAGTTATTTCGAATTCAATAGCTCCTTGAATACACCATTGTGTTTGGGAAAAAAGAAATATTTTAAACATCAAAGTTAATGTAGCTGTAAATATCTCTCGAATTTGCATTTGATAAGTAATTAATCACACTTTTTTGTCTGTCAAAATATGACAACAGGATACTGATTATAGTATCCCCTCATAAGTATAAATATTCCCCTCAAAATCAGAAACTGAAATCTTTCCCGTATAACCAATAAAATTTGGATTAAATTGGAAAAAGGCATTAAATTTAGTATGAAATACGAATGGCATTGTCCAAAGGTCTTTTTTTTAATTAAAAAAACTAGGGTTTGAAGCAAAGAGGAGATAATCGCGTGATTATGGTCAAATTGTTCCTTTTTGAAACTGAAAAGTTTACCTACTAAAAAACTGTTGTCTACAACATGTAAATGTTACGCACAAGTAAATAACATGCAAATATGCTTACCGTATTTTTTTATGTACGATAACACAAAGCAGTCGAATTCCCCTCGAACAATTTTTAAATTACTAAAATGCATTGCACTAAAGAAAATCTAACGTAGTATTAATTCAACGGAAGGAAGAAAACTATTGAAGAGCAGAAGATTTGCATGGACTCTTTTGCTTATAAACTTAGACGTGCTGAAGTAGCTTACACGGCGCCTCTTTCGCAAGAAAAGTGCTGATGTATGCACTAGCATCCCGTGTTTCCAGTGTAAAAGATTAAGCTTTTGAATAACTTGTTTAGACAAAACAAGGTAATAATTTTTCATTTATGAATGGGCAGCAAGACAGATTGCTTGTCTCATTGAGCAATGTAATTTCATCGCCGTTCGTTTCCCGAGTTCGTTTTTTGAAAAGTTCAATTATATTTTCAATTTTAATTTTGAATTAAATTTTCTTTTTGTTCGGAGCTTTTTTGGTCGGTAGAGCTCGGCGTCTTTTAGGCTCTGGCGCCCCCGTGCGCCGCACGGCTTTGCACATTCGCACGGCGCGACCCTGTACCCTCCCCCCATCTTGATGTAAAGTAATCATTTTCTTTAACTGAAGTAACTGAAATAATCACATACCCTTTAAAAGCACAGTAACAATTCCTTTACAATTTAAAATAATTCGCCAAACAAATAAAAGAGACCTGATATAAAAAATCCCCTCCTGATATAAAAAATGAAAAAAAAAATGTACATAATTAAAAACATAGTACAATATCGAGCCCGAACAAAAAATCCAGTTCCTTTTCCTCCTAGAAAAAAAGAAAAAAAAATAACAAACACGCAATGTAATTCATATGAAATCACTTAAACAAAGTGAAATATTATAAGAATTACGATACAACTTTTCTTAAATGTTAAAAAAAAAGCCATGAAAATATGCGATAAAAGTAATTCTGTATATTTTGCTGAATTAAGACGAGCAATAAGCAAAACGAAGAGTCACTAGTTTTGTTTATCGAACGCAACCTTGTTCAAAAAGTTTTGGAGCAGTTTGATTGAATGTAATGTAATTTTGCTTGAGGTGAGCCTTGAAAAATGACTAAATTAGAATCACTTCTATCTCCTGTTATAATTAACGGAGAGAAATGAAACACATATTTTCTTTTTCAAAAAAAAAAAAAAAACTCTTTCCAACGATCCATAACATTAGGAGCTGGGAAGATTTTTTTACCCCCTAATTTGGTGAAGTATTAAATTTATGCTTGAAAAATTAATTGAAAAAAAACTAATTCGAAATTAAGAGAAATTGCTCCGAGGTGCAAATCTACGGGGCTCGAACTAATTTTGTACCAAGTTTCAAATCTGTAGGTGTATGGGGCCACCTGAACGCATGCCAGCCACAAATACCAATTCACAATATCTTTGAGCTTACTTTTTTTAGTATATAGAAAATATTCTGGATTCTGATCTTAGTAAGTACTTCTCTTCATGTTTTATTGTACTCCAAATTTAACTTAAAATTTAAAAATAATCCTAATAACTGATTCAGTAAGTTTGAATTAAAATTATAGCAGTTGAGGAAAAGGTTTCGGAATGGATCTTTTAATGTAGTTTAATTTATTTAGTAAATTTTTAAAACTTTTAATTTAACTTTGT
The DNA here is from genome assembly GCA_038373865.1 of Uloborus plumipes. NCBI lineage: Eukaryota > Metazoa > Arthropoda > Arachnida > Araneae > Uloboridae > Uloborus > Uloborus plumipes. The sequence goes on along the minus strand of JAXGGA010017163.1, from coordinate 8,928 downwards.
ATTAACTTGACTTTTTCCATTGAATTGACGGATTATTTAAAACTTTAATGTAATTTTAAAGTTTTGTTTCTAATGATGTTGAATTTTGTTAGACATTTATGTTGCGCTTTAATGCAATTTTTAATGTTCCTAAGAACCTATTTATGTATTTGATAGAGTAACTCAAATTGTATTAAACTTTTGAAGTTGAATCATTTACTTAGAACACTATTTTGCATGTTAACAGAACTTTTAACGCGATTTAATAGATTTTACAATTAGTTTCGGGAAGCGTTGTTGCAGGTGGCTAACGAAGGATGGCGAGCAAGGGGGTACATTAATAATAATAGTACATTATACCCTTAGTACATTAATAATAATAGTAATAATAATAATCAGAAACCTTTCTAAGTATATGAGGCAATTACGGTGCATGAAATTTTCAAACACGTTTTTGCGTATTTCCGAAATCTCTTTCTGTAACGTCCAAGGACTATTCACAGTGGTTAAGAAACTTTTTTTTGCAATTTAAAAAAAAACTTCCGAGTAATTGAAAACCGTTTTCTGAATTATTCAGAAACTTTTTGGAGCATTTCAGAAATAACTGAAAAACATTTCTGAAACTCACATGTTCCTTAGCCAACCTACCTATATATTCAGATAAGTTTCTGAATTTTTTTTTCAGTGTATTTCCCCTAGCGATCCATTCGTTTTCGATCCGTTTAATCAAATATTGGTGTACATATTGACTTTCAAAAAACATTAATCAAATAAAAATCAACAGGAAAACATAGCACGAATTTTTTTTTTAAACCTTTCTAAATATCTAAATACATAAAAAGTATACAGATGACGTATTATTTTGAATATAAGTAGTGTTTTTAACCAGGTAGCTATTTTGTACACTTTAAGTGATTGGACGAAATTCAAAAAACAAATATAAATATCCACTTGTAATATAATGTATTACATAACTATTCCATTTAAAAACAACATTCTATATCAATAATGATTTTTTTTAAATCTATCATAATTAAGCAGATTTATTGTAGCGGAGAGTCGGTAGGAATAGGACGAAGAGGAAGTGGGGCTGCATTTGTTTGCTGGCACTTATTGGAAAAGCTCCTACATTCATCATAAACTAGAAAAACTACAGCAGTACAACTAATTATAAGTTTTTTTTCGTTAAAAAATAATCACATTTAACAAAAAAAAGGAAAAAATTGCATTATATTGCATGTTAATAGAGAACAGGGATGGTTTTCAATGATGTAAATATTTAGATTAGAAATAAATAATTCATCAAAAAAACAAAAAAAAATATATATATAAATATAAATATATACACTGTATATATGTGCAATGTGCATATATATACTACATTTTCAATAAATTATGTGACAAAAAGTTTACGAAATAAGCATCTATTTATGTATGTGTGTGTATGGCCTAAAACCGACTTTCGCAAAACAACTGTCTAGGTTCAGATTTCACTCTAAACAAATGCTCACCGGCGACAAGAAACAGCCAAACAGCTGTCAAGCAGGTAATTCCAGAGATCTATGCCTTAAGTTCTCCATGACTCCACACAACATACGTGACAAAAAAGTATCCCTCATCCAGATGCATCGACGAAAAGAAGTCTCCATCGGATCCCATCGACAGAGGATCGCCGTCCATCCATTCCCCTCACGTCCCGAAGACGCGCTCCGTCATCCGTGCAAATGAGGGTCCTCTCTCGCATCCCCCAAAGTTGGTTAGTTTCCAGAATAAAGGGCAAAACGATCCCCCAGACACGAATTGCTAAATTATCAGCCGTGTGTGACAGAATCTGGAAAGTGGCTCCGATTAGGGGACGAGCGTGAAGATTGAGCAGGTCACTGGATAGATAGATCCAACAGACTCGGCAGCATCGCGTCGATTTAGCGAATTGGGCGATTGTCGTGGCCATAGACCCTGCTTTATTATTTTTCGTATTTTGAATTGATTGCCGTCTTTGCATCCCAGCACGTGCTTCGCAGTATCAGTAAGTGTGGAGTGCACTGAAAACTGCGGGTTGCTATGGTATCTTTTTAGGATTAAAAGTTGTAGCAATGACGCAGATTTGTTTCGAAGATCTGTCCCTTTTATATCGCGTCAATCATTACACTGAACCCTTTATATCGTTTATAATTGCGTTCTTTTATTGACATTATTTCTAAGCCTATAGGGTTTATACAACCTTTAAACAGTAGTAGTCGCCTTCAGCCAAGACTACTATCGCTCGATTCCCATCATAGGGCTTGGAAATTAACCCTCCACCTCTCCTGTGCTGTGATAATCCTAAGGGTTCATGCTAAAAGCTAGGAGTTTTTGGAGTGAGATCTTGAAGATGGCTCAGTCTTTTTAATCCTGACTATCATAATAACAACCCCTTTTCCAGCTCACCCTAGATCTTGATTTGCAATCAGAATTTGGTGGACTTCGTGAGCAATACATATTTAACGTGCCCCTGTCGCCATTAGGGTGCCGTTAGCTTTGCCCGGCTTTTACCAAACCCACGAGCCTACGGCCTAACCGATGGGCCTAACTCAGTCCCAATAGATTAATCGAGATTTATTTTAATTAGGTTAGATTGCCCCTTTAGATTAATCGGGCCCAACTAAAATTGAGCCTGAAAAATTTAATAGGCCTCAGTACCAGTAAATGACATTCAGACAACCGGAAATTTCAAAAATCTGATCTCGTAGGAAGCCGTTTCAGGAAGGGGAGGGGGGCTACAGACGATTTTAGCCTCAGACATTCGGTCAGTAGAACTGCCAGGTGGTGCAGTGCTGTTTAAGATGCTGTTCGAGTCCGTCCGTCGCGTGCAGAGGAGAAGAGCCCCTTAGCTCCCAAGGGGCCCCCGAGATGAGAGGTCACGACATGGCGCTGACACGCAACCACAGACGAGAGGCAGGCAGATCGTGGCGGGTTTTACGAATACAGGAACCTCCTACGAACGCAGTCGTTCAGTCTTATTGGGTAGGACTGTGCCACTATGTCACACACAGACGCCGACTACAGGGTCTTTTGGAGATCACTAATGAGGCTACCGTTTCTCAGCGTCACTTTGAAGAGTTAATACAGGAGGGTTCCAGAAATGAAAAGAAGGGCTTCAGATTTCGTGTCAGGGCTCAACTTTCTCGCTGCACAAAGTCATGCAAGTTTTTAGGAAGGCAATAAAACTAATAGTTTTAAGAGGTGGAAAATTCTCAATCGGTCGAAAGAAATTCCAATTTAGCCGAATGACAAAATGTGAATCTTTAGTCAAACGCTAAATCTTAATTGTTGCTATATTCGTTTTCGAACTCCGCGCCTGTCAGCCACTCTAATACTTTTTGTTAAAATAACCAGCAAAAGTTTCAACGCCGTGTCCTTTAATGACGTAGTAATTCTTGGAATAACATCTTTAAAATAGGCTCATTTATTCTATACCGAAGAATTAACTTAAAACACAAACGTTTTTACAATACAACATAACATACAACTTACAGAAATCAACTCAGAACTCACTTTCAAATATACAGTCGACTGGTTAAGTACTTCTTGAGCTAAATGAATTTGCATACAGGTAAAATCAAATCAAACCGTGTACTCACTTTACGACAGAATATTTATTAAAGTTCCAACACTTTCGCTTGAAAAGGGGTGATAGCCACTCTAAGGCCACCCTAAGCCACTCTAGAGAGGCCCACTTCTCGATGCTTTCAGCTTTCATTCGCTTGTTACTTTCTGGTTGAATGCTACTTTGCGTATCCTCCCTGTTTTGAGAAAATCAGAAGAGACCTGAAAGCATGCGCAAATTCGAGGAAGGTCGCGCGATAAAATATCGGACGGTATCTCGTCTGCGAGGGGCTATGCGTGCCGATTTATTTGATTTTTAAGAATTAATTTACATCCAAATTAAAAATAAGTCATGTCACGCTTGCTTGCCCCCCCCCCCCCTCCAACACCACATACACACACAAGCGTGACATCATTTATGGATATTCCCTGCACTGTTAAAAGTACAGGCTGCATGTGGCACCTTACAGGTTTGTAGTACCAGCGATACTCCTTGAAAGGTGCCACTTATCTCCCTATGGCTAGGAATGCACCGATTAATCGGCCATAATCGGCCACTTTGTCGATTATTAATAATTGGCAAAATCGGGCAGATTAATCGGCTGAAAAATATTTTTCGGATCTTATTCTTTAAAGTCTACTTTCATTAGGAAACAATGATGAGTAATTTTATTAATAGTAATAATATACCGCACAGTTGATATAAAGTTTTTTTTAATTAATTCTCCTACTTTGAATAAATATACATAGACAATGATGCAACATTTTTCATGTGGTGATAGTTTTTTTTCCGTAGCACAGTGCTTTCAGATAACCTCTAATTTTCAAAGAATAAAAGCCTTGAATTAAATTGCTACTAATTACTCAAATATATGAATTAAAAGTACTCCTAAATTGGAGTGTCCACCACACACTCCCCCTCAGCTCCTTTTTTTGTACATTTTTATTTCCAATTAACATAACTAACAATGTGTTAATAATATTATTGACACTTTTTGAAAACTGGTTCTAGGAAATTTGATAAAATATTGAAGTTATTTTGTGAAAACCAGGAAATTGGAAAAAAAATCTTCTCTCAGAAATTAATTACTTACTATTTCTAAACTTGGAATTGTATAAGAGATAAAAAACAGTGATGGTAAAATTGGTAGTAGAAAAACAATTATCCTTATGATTAATCGGTTCAGCCGATTAATCGGCCGATTATCAACAGCCGATTAATCGGTAATCGGTAATCGACCAATTTGCTTATCGGTGCATCTCTACCTATGGCACCCTTGAAGGAGATATTAGGCTCCCTATGGCATCTTTAGGGTGTCATAAGGTACCCATAGGGGGGGGGGGCTTGACTCCATATGGCACATTCAAGGGTATCAAATGGCACCCTGCAGGGGGCGCCACTGGTGCTACAATTTTAACCCTTAAAGATGCCCATGCAACCTGCAGTTTTAACAGTGTAACTGGTTTATCCATCCTGCGCAAAGGAACATTATGTCTTTTGAGTTATAAAGAATGCGAATAGGATGAATCGGCTAGACCCGTACTTTTCAGTCCTTATCAAGGAGATAGTGAACAAAAATCTTTTAATTTAATTCATCATCCACGTTGATTATTGTTTCGCGCTCATTATAACTCGCACGGAGGATGAAGAAAATCGAGTTAAGGGTTAGTTTTTAGTTCTCAGACCTCACAAAGGGGATAGCGCCCTTCAATCATCTTAAACAATGCAGAGTACTTGTCTAAAGGATGTAAAAGAAATTTTCATGATGGCCACAGCATACTTGTTTGAATTTGTTTGCGTTCGTATACACCCCTGACAAGCATCTAATGATTGCAGAAATAAATTTAACATCAAAAGATAAATTAAACAATTTTCTCATGAATGAAGTTTGCTTCAAATATTTACTCCTATGACCTGAGATAAAACTAATACCTTTTCTGTTCATAAATAGTACTTAAATTAATCTTTAGCGCACACTGAAGTCTATTTCCACCAAAATTATGAAATATCCAATTGTCGATTGTTGAGCGATTCCACGAAAAATATTAATGGCACAATGAAATATTTTTTTCACATAAAATAAAACAAATTTCATTTTTGGACTATATTTTATAAATGCCTGAACTTTTCAGTTTCAGCATCAATTTTGAGATTAAAAATGTTTTTATATCATATTTTGAGCGTATTTGACAGTACACAGACAACAACTAAAATATGCAATTTTAGTGAGATAAATTCAAAAGCCATATGTTTCTTAATTATTAATTTTTTTCGACAAAACTATGAAATACCAATAAAACAAATGCTCCACGACACATTTTAGTCATCAATTTATAATAGAGACGAACCCTGAAGAATATCCAAATCACTTTTTTGGTCACACACGTAACGCTTAAAGCAGTCATGTTTTTCTCCAAAGTTAAATTAGAGGCTTAAAAGAAAAATATCTCATATTATAAATCACTTGATACACATGTCATATACCTTAACTTTTGGCTTTATGCGTTTGGTAGAAGAAAAAAAAATGGGACTTCTTAAAAGAAGTCACACATTCAACGCTTCTGTATGGTTTTCTTTACATGTTGGATCTATATACATTTGAGTATAAGGGAAGAGACTATTTTTAATGATTCATCTAAAAATAATGTGTGCCTTAGTGAAAATAATGAACAGCTGTTTATGTATTTATGTGAACTAAAAGACAGTTATACTTGAAAAAAGAGAAAACAAGCTAAATGAAGAATTGCTTATTTAAATACTTAGCAAAGAATTTAAAGAAATATTTTTTCTCCACATACTTACATGGCAAAGAGGTTGGTGACAGGACAGGAGAAAGAAAAAACCTTTAATTAGGTCGAAAAGTACCAGTTAAGTTGAAAACAAAATTTCAATCATTAACTTCAGTCATCTTTAATTCTAATAAGATGTCCTTCGCGTTCAGCTAAAATATTTTTATCAAGTTGATATTGACTAGAAGTTACACCAGATAACCTTCGAAAAATGCAAAATATATTTCAGTTATCCACAGAGTGAGTGTTATGTCAGCTAGGAATGGCAAAATTATGGCACGCAGATGCAGATGATCTACGTCGCGGATTAGACTGACTTTTTATGATGTATCAAATGAAACAAAGATTGTTCTTGAGCTAGCGTGGGTGAAAGGTGTTTAGTTACGAGGACAGGAGAAGTTATATACGTGTCAAATCTATTATATGAAATTATATACGTATTGCACTTAACTTCGAGGACCAGGATTAGAAATTTCAGTGATGGTCTCTTCAGTAACATAATGGAACGACTAGACATTTTACTCCAAGAAGCCAAGCATTAAAGAATTAAAATAATCAATTTTACTTAACAAATAGGTGCCCTTCCTTCCGAAGGTGATAGCACACCCTCTCTGATGTTACAGAGCACCCACCCCCTTTTGAATGAGATCAAGAACTCAAAAAACTAATCCTCCGAAAATATTCGATGGTGGACCTGTCTGTTTTGAAGAAGATTTTCGAAATTATTCTAGCGAGGATTTTTGGAGGGAAGCCGGCGTTATTTGTAAACTGTTACTCCTTTTATATCGGGGATTTTAGACACTAGAGTTTCTTATTCTAGAGGGAAATTTTGGAAAATGCTTTTATTTTGATAATGCAAAATTTTAAGAATTATTATCCTCATTCAAATGAGGATTTTTCGAAACTGCTTGTCCTTACTGCAATGTGTATTTTTAAAGGGATCGATTACGTTATTTAGGATCTGTCGTCTCCCGTCTGATGGGGATTTTGAGGAGTTGGTCTTCTTTTAAATTAAATGGGGATTTTTATTTTCTGTGTTCAAAAGAAAATTTATAGGATCTGTCATGGGCGCCCACATGGGGTAGGGGATAAGCGGAGGTTCTAGCCCATAGAAATCAGTACTTCATTGCTTTTAGAACTTTTTTTTTTTTTTTGGCAAAAATATAAAAAACATTTCTTCTTCAGTCATTAATGAATAAGTTGTTAAAAATGTCAACTTTTAATAACTGTAATCTCCACTGAAACTGCTTTCCATGGGAAAAATATCTGAGACCCCCCTCCCTCCGCCCCTAACATTTCGCATATAAGCGTCCATGGGATGTGTTGATGCTATTTTGGGTCCTCTTTACTCTAAAATGGCAATTTTAACTACATTCTTCCAACATTTATTTAAAAGGATCTTGTTTTACTTGACCTGCGTACTTTTCTCCTTTTGGAAACGATGCAATAAGCTAAATAGCCCTTGAAGCGCGAGGCACAATATGATATCGATCTGGATTTTTATGGGAAACGTTAACTTTAAGAACTTGTTGAGTTTTTTGTCACGGGAATTTAATAACAAGACCATAATAACAAGGTAATTTATTTTGGACGAGTTTATATATATATATTGGTATATTTAAAGAGGAGCTTCGTGCATGAGCACAATGGCAATAATCGTTATTGACAAAAGCAAATCAGTTTGTCTCATCCCTACAGTGGCGCATCCACGGGGGAGCAAAGGGGCTTAAGCTCCTCCCAGAAGCATGAAGATGAACCCCCTTGATAAAACCAAACTGCTTTAAATTGCGTTTTTTGGACTGATTTTTGGAAATTTGACAAGAGGTCGCCCCCAGCCTCCTTTTTAACTTCACGAAAAATAGTTTTTTTTCTCTCTCTGGGACTCCAAATTCGAAAACTTTCCTAAGAAAAGTCACATAGCCCCTCCCAGGGAACAATTCTGGGTGCGCCACTGCATCCCTACTTTACCAAATGGAATTGCTTAATCCTTTGGAGTTCAGAAGACAGAGATAGCTTGCATAACAGTAATAGAACACCCTTCAAAATAATGACTTCTGAGACAGCAACAATGCTTCTTTCTATGCAGATTTTGAATCAACGCCGTCTAAACACCAATTGTTTACTGCATTCATATGTAATATGTATAGTAATAACCAGGCAGACAGCGCTACCCAACGAGCTGAATTGATGGTGTTGCCATAGCCATGGGTGGATCCAACCGTTACAAATAAAATTGTTCATAGTTTAATTTCTGAATTTAAATTTAAAAATAATCCAATCGTGAATTTCTCTTTCGTGATATTGATTTCAAAGAGCTCCGATAGATGGCAGAAATCTCCACACTGTTTCGAGTTCGTTTTTGCTCCATGTTAAAAACGAGAAGCGATAGGCATGCATTATTCGGGGGCGTTGCTTAAACATACAAACGGAAGGCTAGTTTCGGACAGAGCTGATGCCGAGTCAGGCTGATCTGGGGACTCATCTTGGAAGTGGGAGTCAGACTCATCTTGGAGTAAAGGAGTCGGAATCGGTCATTTTAACCTCCAAGTCCGCAGATTAGCTAGGGCTACGAAG
>JAXGGA010017162.1:0-25007 GCA_038373865.1 Uloborus plumipes | reverse complement strand
TATGAACCTCAACTTTTACAAATAACAAAACAACTGGTGGATTAAAAAACATAATAAAATTCATAAATAATAAAAATTCTGTATTTTTACACAATTATAAAAGTATTTTATTGAATTATTTTTTATTTGCTTTTTAAAATGAAATATTACAAATCTCAGCGGTAAGAAAAAAAAACAGAATCATTATAATACAGATGATTATATAAAAAAAAGAGTAACAGAAAAAAGGATTTCGAAACATTTGAAAACATTTTTGAAAATTTCAGAGGTTTCTGAAATACTGAGAAAGCTTTCTGAAATACTCAGATACCTTTCTGAATATTTCATGAACCGCAGCTGCATGAAATACTCAAAAACGTTTCTGAAAAGAACAGAAAGGGGCTTCCGACATACTCAGAAACGTTTCTGAAAATGACGGAAAGAGGTTTCCGACATACTCAGAAACGTTTCTGAAAATAACAGAAAGAGGATTCCGACATACTCAGAAACGTTTCTGAAAATAACAGAAAGAGGATTCCGACATACTCAGAAACGTTTCTGAAAATAACATGAACCGCAGCTGCCCGACATACTCAGAAACGTTTCCGGATTTTTTTTTACAGTGTACGGTAATGTTTTTTACGAGAATGAAGTTTAATATGTATTCCAATTTCGTTCAACAAAGAAATATGTATAAAATGCTGCTACATATATATACTCAAGATAACAAATGCTATATATACAAAAATAAATATGCAAAAAAAAAAAAAAAATCAGTTTAATCGAAAGTTCAGAATTGTCTTCATTGTCGGGCAGTGCTCTTATAATCACCGCAAGTGTTTACCATGACTTGATAATTCAGGGTACGATGTTAGGATGATACAATTAGTTTTTGGATACTGGGGGAAAATGGGCGTGGCAGTAGAATTTTAGCTCGTATATTTGTACAGCAGTGTATTATACAAGGATACAGTTCAATATGTATTCTGATATCATATAACAAAGACGTAGATACAAAATGCTACTAAGTTAATACTTAATGAATAAATACCATGCAAAAATAAATAAATAAATAATAAATTCGGTTTCATGACTTTCAATTTTAGAAAGTTTAGAACTGTTCTGATTGTCGTGCTGTTTTCGTATAATCATGGTAAATGTTTGAAATGACTATATTTTGAGGAAGGATGTTATGCAGTTAGTTTTGGACGGTTGCGAAAAAAATTATTCCAATATCACACAACAAAGAAGTACATATCGCTGTTCCGGAACGACAATGACATAAATGTACATTTTTGAGTAATTGAGTTTTAGGGCTTAATGATATCACAAAGTCTTAAAGCCTAAGGTGAAACTACCAAGTAATTGTACTTTAACTTTTGCCTCTGTCATTATTTTCTGTCACATAAATTAATTTTCAATGTGAAAACTTCAAATAAAAGTTATTTTTCTTCCTTTTGGTCTGTTGTAAAATTTCAGTTTTAGCAGTTGTGTCATTATTCTTTTGGAACAGCGATATATAAACTATGTTACTCTAATATACAGGGCCTGATTAACCATTAGACACACGAGATCTCAGTTAAGAGCCCCTTAGTATCAGAGCCCAAAATTCTAGACCAGGGGTCTCCAACCTTTTTTACTCGGGGGCCCAATTGAAAATTTTTGGAAGCGAGGTGGGCCAACGGTCCAAAAATAGTTCAGTTCAGATGGTTTTTTTTTGTAACAATACGGAAATTCGTAAAATTTAGAGAGCAGTTCAGAAAACTGAAATAAAAGTCATTTTTTCCCACAAAATGTATTTCGCTCTCCAAAAGGAGTTTAAAAAAAAAAAGCCAAACGAGACAAAAACTAAATCCTTGCAATGTACTACAATTTTATTAAACTTAACAATAAATGAGGACAGAACAAGTGCAACGCTTGCAAATAAGACACAATGCTTTATTACTGTTATTAATCGAAAAATAATCTCTTGTCCACTGTGCATTAAAAGCATGGCACTCAAAATTAACTTTTTGTTTTTTAAAAGAAGCCATTGTAATGATAAATAAAACTGTAAAAATGAAAGACACTGTCCACGATCGCTATGCCCTTCGTGAATCGTGAGACTAAAAAAATATCAATATATTCTTGGGTTTGCAAGTAAGGGGTATGGAAATGCCCAATGCTAGGGGACTAACGGGAGAATGTGAAGCAGAGAAAAGAGATTTGTTCTCGGAAAGGGCAACAAAGAGAGATGGGTATTACCGTCGAAAGAAGTAAAAAAAAAAAAAATAATAAAAATAAAAAAAATAAAAAGCTTTGCATGAAAGTTTGAATAGATTTTTATTTTTTTATTTGACGTATTCACTATGAGATCGTCACTGTTCTGATTAATTTAATAAAAAAATATTAAAAAAAAGGGGGGATTGAAAAAACAGATTTTTTCCGCGGGCCGGAAAAAATCTGCTCGCGGGCCGGATCCGGCCCGCGGGCCGTAGGTTGGAGAGCCCTGTTCTAGACCATACCTAAGACTATGATGAAATAAGGTTTTAATTGCTTAATTTTGAGTTTTTAAATAAAGAGAGAAAGATACAAATACAAATACAAATGTGGCGACCAGCAGCAGGCTCTGGGCCCAACTTGGCTGGTCCTAGTCAAATTAAAGACCCCAATGAAGATCAATGGCCCTCTTAAATCCATCTACTCCACTGCTCTTTACCGCCTCTTCCGGTAAGCTGTTCCAAGTTCCCACTACCCTGCTAAAATAGTAATTTTTTCGAATTTCAAGATTAGCCCGAGATTTAAACAGCTTAAAACAATGACCCCTTGTCCTGCTTTCCGTGCGAAAATCTAACCCCGTAACATCACTCATTTTAATAAATTTAAACAACTGAATCATGTCCCCTCTGGCTCTCCTTCGCTCAAGACTATACATATTAAGCATTCTAAGTCTGGAATCATAGTCTAAATTTGAAAACCCATTTACTAACCTTGTAGCCCTTCTTTGTACCCTTTCCAATAAATTAATGTCTTTCTTCAGATAAGGAGACCAAAACTGAACAGCATACTTCAAATGAGGTCTTACCAAACTTCTATATAGAGGCAGAAGAACCTTCTTAGATTTGTTTGAAATAGATCTATTAATAAACCCAAGCATCCTATTGGCTTTGTTACTAGCTATGCTGCACTGTTGACTAGACTTGAAATCCTGATTTATTAAGACACCTAGATCCATAACATTATCTGCCCTACTAATGACTGAACCCTGTAAATAATAACTTGTATGCTTATTTCCATGACCGAAATGCAGCACTTGACATTTCCCAACATTAACTGCCATACCCCACTTGTCTGCCCATTTAGTAATATGATCCAAATCTTGTTGCAGCTGATTTATTTGTTCGTCATTTTCTACAACCACCATAAGTTTGACATCATCGGCAAAACAATTCATGTTTCCAGAAACATTTTCATGAATGTCATTCATAAAAATAATAAACAAAAGGGGACCTAAAACTGATCCTTGGGGAACCCCACTTAAAACCTCACTCCATTTAGAATAGTTACCCCTAACAACTACTCTTTGTTTCCTTCCTGTCAGCCAATTCCTAACCCAAACTAGAATTTTACCTCCTACCCCTATATCAGCTAATTTACTGAGTAGTGCTACATGCGGTACCTTATCGAAAGCTTTTTGAAAATCTATGTAAACAACATCTACGCATTTTTTGCTATCTAAAGCCAAGGTAACCTTGTCATAGAGATGTAATAAATTAGTAGCACACGATTTACCTTTTCTGAAACCATACTGCAAACTACTCAACAGCCCATTATTTTCTAAGAAATTCATAATCTTAATTTTGATCAATGTTTCAAAAATTTTATATACCACTGAAGTCAGACTCACAGGCCTATAATTTCCTGCATTACCTCTAGACCCTTTCTTGAAGAGTGGTGTAATGTTAGCTAGTTTCCAGTCCTCTGGCACTATCCCTGAGTTATACGAAGCATTGAATATATTAACTATAACGTCAACTAATTCCTCTGCACATTCTACTAGAATTTTTGGATAAATATTATCTGGTCCCGGAGCTTTTGTGGTTTTAATTTTTTTCAAATAAAGTAATACGTCCTCCCTGGAAAATACAAAGTCCTCAAGCTGTGTAGTAGCTTGTGTCTTGCTTGTGTCAACTGTAGAGATACAGTTATTGTTAAAAACACTGGAAAAAAAGTCATTTAAAACATTTGCTATATCACCATCATTCTGAATTAAATTACCATGCTCATCTACTAGTGGCCCAATTTGACTATTTCGAACTTTCCCAGAATTTGCGTATGCAAAAAACTCCTTTGGATTCCTGTCAATATTATCTGCCAGCTTTTGTTACAATTCTCTTTTCTGAAACCGTACCAAATACTTAAAACTACGCCTAGCCTCACAATACTGTAGCCTGTCTGCGCTGTGACCAGTTTCTTTTAATCGACGAAAAGCAGCTTGCTTACTGTTTACAGCGTCCATAGTTTCCTTGTGAACCACATGGCCAAATTTTTGTGTTTACCCCCTTTTCTCCTAAAAGGAACAAAATCTCCAACTGTTTTTGCTAGTTTTTCCTTAAACTCTGTCCACTGCAAATTTACATCGCTATTGTCCAAACCTGATGAAAAAACCGCTTTCAAACTCTGCATGAGTGCGACAAAATCAGTATTTCTGAAGTTAGGTACAAACCTAAAATTTTTGTCTTTGTGCATATCAAACTTAATCCGAAACCTAATGCTGTTGTGGTCACTTATCCCCAATCTGCTCCCCTACACATAATGCCTGTACAGAACCTTCAACATTGCTGAAAACAAGATCCAAAACAGTATCCTGCCGTGTTCCCTCAGAAACAACTTGATCTAAAAAAGTCACCAATTACTTTTAGAAATTCCTCTTCTCTACTAAATTAATTCTCTACTAGATACTACTAAATACACCTCTAGATAAGGTGAGGCTTTTAAAATCAAAACAGCTATTTTATCTATCAAGTATTTAGTTTAGGTAGTTGACACAGTTTACCTCGGCCCGTATCCTGTAACTATATTTACAGCAATTTTGGCATAGTTGTCGTCGCTAGTGTTGCTTGTAATAATTTAAAATCCATATACACAAACGAAAAATTGATTTCTGCGTTATAATATCTTTATTTAGCAAGTTTTGTTTTCGATTGACACCGTTATGCTTTGTTTTTTACATGCCATAATTTTTTGCTAGTAGTGAAAACAGAAAAAGTTATTAGCTCTTTCGTTTTCGACCAATAAGTGTCACTACCAAAAATGGCCTGGCAGAGTGTTGCTATGTCGCATACATAGTGTACAGAAGAGTTAATGAATGATCTAAGCATACAATTTCTTATAACTTACTGAACATAACTGCAATTTTATGGACCAGAAGTTTGCAAGAATTGCAACAGAAACTTGGCATCAATCTATAGCACACCAACGGACAGTGTCACATTAATAGTAGATTATTGCAGCATAGTACAAGATTTAAATTGAGAAAGTTAAAATTAAGCAGATTTTGCCCTGCATGCAAAATCTTTACGCACAGATCAAGAAAAACTTTTTATGCTTTTACTTATTTACCCATCTCATTGCATAACATGATTCTCAGATTGAGGGATTAACTTCCTTGAATGGATTTCTAATTTAGCTTTGCATTTTCATTCTCTCAAACATTATTTTGACCTGTTACATTTCCAATGATCTTAAATCTCGTAAAATCGAAGGAATAGCATTTGAGCAGCACAATTAAGAAAACATTTTGATCTGCTTAGAGAAGAAAAAAAAAAGGAAAAGGAAAAGCTCAAAGAATAAACTGGAAAATGAAGAATTAAAAATAGAATTCAATTTAAAATGGAGCACCGACTAAAAAAAAAATAATTAAAGAAAAATATCTTCAATCCTCTGCTAAGTCAAACGAGCACAGCACCATCTTTTCCAAACAGCTGTGGCTCTATAATAGGACATGGTAAAAAGCAAAAGAATAAAAAAAAAAAAAGTCCCTCCCCCTTTAAGACCACCTCTTGGTTTTCGGACTAATGAGTAGCATTCACTTAAGCCCGGCCTTCTTCGAATAATAATTAAAAAAACGGCACCTTAAGAAATAGATAATTACTGAAATAGGGATCTGGCCACCCTTCCTCCCAACCCTCCCGCCATTTCCGTACACAAAAGAAAAGCTATCCGAAAAAGTTTTTTTCTTTTAATTTTTCCTCTTTATTTTTTACTCATACAGCTTTTTCTTATTATTTATTCAGTTTTTTCCCCGTCCTTAAGGCTTGCTCCCACAGATAAATCTGTCACCATCAAATCCACGTACACAGAGGATAAAGAGGGAAAAAATGTAGTCGTTTTTTAAGGAATCGTCCCCCTCCCCCCTCTTCTTCTTTTCAGCAAGGAACGGAAAAAAATGGAGTTTGGTGTATGTAGGAAGAAGACAATAGGTCGAATATTATTTCTTCGAGATTTGGTTTCGGGCTGGGGGCGCGAGAATTCGAGCCTTCCCCCTAAATCTTTGTTTTTCTGAGAGCTCCCTGTATTCAAATGGGAGTAGGAGCTTCAAATGCTTTATCTCTGAGGCTTTGTTTTTGCTTCGAATTTTCTTCTCTTTTTTTTTTCCCCTTGGACTAGGAATAGAATTCATAGTCACTGGAGCAGTGCGGTATTTAAAATTTCACCATTTTTACTTGATTTTTTTCCAACATTAAGTCACCTTAGTTGATGAATGACTTTCAGCGATTTTTTCCCCCTCTGAGTTTAGATTTTTGTATCTAAGTTTATGCGAAGGATTGATAAAAGCGATCCCCCTTTCCCTTTTTTTCATTCTTATTGGATCAAAAGTCTTTTTTTTTTAGTGAATTATATTTGCACAATATACTTGCAATGTTTATAAATATTAATGCTGATATTCTTGATGCTTAAATCTGAATTTTGATACACCATGTGCTGATGGTATTTCATATTCATAGTATCATGTATTTAATTTGAAATTCTTATTATGTTCCTGAATCAGTCAGTCTTTTACGGTTTTTCGCTTATTTATGAAAATAAAAACCGCTAAACAATAATTACTCTGGAACTTTAAGTAACCCAGAATAATGAAAGAAGAATTAGGGGAGAGAAAAAGAGAAATTTTGACACGCAGCAAAATAAATATTTAGAAGTGGTTTACATACCCCCGAAAGCAGAATACTGCTAAATCGGCGACGTACGTCGCAGAACAGACATCGGGGCTGCAGAACAATTGTATTCAAAATTAGGCAACCAAAAAAAAAAAAGACCACAGCAGACGTGCGGACGACTTGACTTGAGCTTCTGAGGACCTTCCTGTTTTTCCGCAGAACTTCAGGGATGACACTTGCGCAGGCTTCGTTTGAAGTTCTGCAGTCCTTCTTATTTGGGCAACAGAACTTTAGCTACGAAACTTGCAGAACACATTCGTTATTCAAATAATGTTTCCAACGATTATTTTTTTCCGCATGAAAATCGCGGGAACGCAAACTTAGTCTGAAATTCTGCGAGCCTTCACATTTTGGCCGCAGATCTTAAGTGACGAAGCTTGTGGTAGGTACACAAATCAGTTCTTCAAATTATGTTTGAAACACTTTTTTCGCAAGAGAGTCGCAGGGGCGCAGATTTTCAATTGAAGTTTTGCAGGTCTTCACATTTTATCCGCAGAACTTCAGTGACGACACTTTGTTTTTCTATCAGATATTCAATTATGTTTAAAACCATGTTTCCTCATGAGGGAATCGCATAGACAGAAGCTTCGCTTGAAATTCTTCGGGCTTTCACATTTTGGCCGCAGAACTTCAGTGACGAAGCGTGTAGTACAAATAGTTTTTCAAATTATGTTTAAAACGATTAATTCTTCCGCGTTAAAGAGTCGCGGGGAGCGGAATTCGTTTGAAGTTCTGCGGGGGGCCTACACATTTTATCCACAGAACTTCAGTGACGAAACTTGCAGTACAAACTATAGTTATTCAAATTATGTTTTAAACAATTAATTCTTCCGTGTTAAAGAATCGCGGGAAAACGGGCTTCGTTTGAAATTCTGCGGGCCTACACATTTTATCCGCAGAACTTCAGTGACAAAACTTGCGGTACAAATTAGGTATTCGACTATGTTGAAAACATTTTTTCCTCGTGAGAGAATCGCGGGAGGGGGAGGGGTACTCGCTTGAAGTTTCGCGATCTTTCACATTTTGGCCGCAGAACTTCAGAGACGAAACTTGCAGTGCAGATTAGTTATTCAAATGATGTTCAAAACTATTAACTCTTCCTGTTGAGAGAATCGAGGGGCGCAGGCTTCGTTTAAAGTTCTACGGGCTTTCACATTTTGGCCACAGAACGTCAGCAACGAAACTTCCAGAACAAATTAGCTTCTCAAATTTTCTTTGAAACAATAAATCGTTACTCATCAATAAATGGCGGGGGGGGGGGTGTTCGCTTGAAGTTCTCTTTGCGTTTTGACCGCAGAACTGCTGTGACGAATCTTTATTATCATAATTATAATATTATATTATAATATTATATTAATATAATCTTTATACATACAGAACAAATTAAGATTTCAAATAATTTTTCCTGCGGAAGAATCGAGAGGACACAAGCTACGTCTGTAGTTCTGCGGGCCTTATCATTTTGACCGAAAATTAGTTATTCAGATTGTATTAAAAACAATTTTCCGGTGAGAGAATCGCGGGGGCAAAGCTTTGTTTAAAGTTCTGCAGCATTTCACATATTGCCGCAGAATTGCACTTCCGGAACTCACAGTGAAAATTATTTATTCAAATGATGTTTAAAACAACTTTTTCGCTTAAGAGAAACGCGGGGTGGAGGGGGAGGGGAGTCTCCTTTCAAATATTTCGGGATTTCACATTTTGGCCGCAGAATTTCTGATGGAGCTTGAAGTAAAAATAGTCATTCAAATTATTTTAAAACAATTTTTCCGCTTGAGAGAATCGCAGGGACGAAGTAATTATATTTGAAACAATTAATTTCAGGCTAAAATTAGGAAAATAGGTGTAATCCAAGCCC
This sequence comes from Uloborus plumipes, assembly GCA_038373865.1. Taxonomy (NCBI): domain Eukaryota; kingdom Metazoa; phylum Arthropoda; class Arachnida; order Araneae; family Uloboridae; genus Uloborus; species Uloborus plumipes. The sequence goes on along the minus strand of JAXGGA010017162.1, from coordinate 15,971 downwards.
CCCCCCCCCCCCCCCGAATCGGAAAAATGTTTTTTAACATTTGTTCTGCTATCTGGAAATTAGTTAACATCCCAATGCCGAGCTTGAAATTTTTGAACTTGAGTTTTTTGAACTGAATTTCTGAACCGATGATGTATATATATAGTAAGCATTAATAACATAATTACAAATTTATTTGTCAAACTAAAGCATTTAAAATATGAATTAATGAAAATAAAGCAAGAAGTATTTGCAAACTTATGAAATCTTTCTAATTCAAACTCTTCATAGAAAAATGAAATAAATTTAAGAAATAATTACTGTATTTACCATGGTATTAAAAAATTAAGTTGATTTGGTTGGATTTTTGGCATAAAAGCCTTAATAGGCTATTTGCCTATTAATAATATTATACAATTGTTTAAAAGTAAAGGTGTCAAAATGAAAATGTTTGAAGAAAGAACCTGTAGAATTAAGAAATTTTTTGCTGAAATCAACACATGAATGAAGTTTTAAATTTTGAATAGTAAAAAACAGAAATCCAAACTGCTGAAGAAGGAACAATTTCCCTAACAAGTCTTTCAAAGAAATATGAAAATGACTAAAGAATCTGAAACGAATATGATTGAAATTTGGACAATCACGAGGCAATCTCCATTGTATATGCAATACTGTCTGATTGACATTACGTGTGTTACATAAGGGCGAAACAGATATGAGTAAATCTATGAGTAAATCTGGTGTGGCCCAAAGAGAGAGGTATTACAACTTCTTTTCTGGTGATCTTTGATGACTTGAAACATTCGTCGAAAGCTGACAACAGTGCAAATAGTTTCGCGACTCTCTCTATTCCAGTTCTTAAAGAAAAAAGAAAAACACACACACACACACAAAGACAGCATGTTTAGCAGTTATTCCAACGAAAATGGTACAAATCATGTCCGAGACTAAAGAATTTTTAAAAATCAATATTAAAAACTCCCACCCATTAAGTGTATTTTTTATTGGTTCTCCATTTAATTTTGTGCCATCAAGTATCAATTGATTAGGTATAATCCATTTAGAAAGGACACAACAAAAACTATCTTTGTCAGAAGGAGAAAATGACGTGTCCCAGCTTCAAATTGCTAGAATTTTCAACGTGATTTAAAATTAAACTGAAATGTAACAACAAACTAAATGACACTGCAGTGCACAAAAGATGCTTCTGACACAAATTCTGCAGTTTAATACGCAAATGAGAAAAAAAATTCCCAAAAAACACTTTTCTATGTTTCGAATTGTCCACTCTGTTACAAGCCTTTTGGAAATAAAATAAACAATTGCATTCAATCTGATATATTTTTAAAAAAATATAGATAGTATAACTGCCGTGATTATCTTGCTACATTGAATTATGTTGTCAACAACCAGGGTGAGCCTCATTATTTTCTTATGGTAGTTAATTTGAACTGTTGGATGTCCACCCTGTTACAGTCGATTTCATGATGCATATATTATGTGTATATTATATGTAAAAATGAGAAAACACTTTTTGGTAACATTTTAACGGTAAATATATAATGTATAACTCTATCTTGCAGAACAATTTTGGGCAAATAATTTTGCGTCGCAGAACATCACTAAGTATTCTGCTTTGGGGTACATACCTATAGTATATGCAGGTAAAAAAGCAGCCGAAAACTGCCATCTAATAATGTAAAGATATTAAGAGTTTATGCAAGAAAATTTCTCAAATTAAACGTTTTTATTCTTCCATTTTAAGTTATTTAAGGAAAACTTGCCCTATCTATGCCTTATATTGTTTTGTATCAACCTCCCTCCACATAACTACTTGCAAATAAACGTAGTTAGAAAGTTCTTAAAAAGCAAATTCTTTTAATTATTCGTTCATTTATTTAAGCATTAATTTTGCATTCACTCCAACGAAGTTAATTTTAATAACATTATTGTTTATATTGGTATTCTTAAGGGTAAAAATATGAAAACTGAACTAATTTTTGTAAGGTTTATAGCTTCAATTTAAATGGAATTTATTAATCAATCTCTTCTATTACGTTACTTTCAAAGACATTGTTAACCAATATTTGTAACACACACACTTCATGGTCATCCATACCTAACACTATACGTGGTTTAACCGGTTGGATAAGGCCCTAAAGTGCACTCTGTTTTTATTAATACAGGCCAGTAGCCGATCAACCCCTGATCCAGCAACCCCAGAATTATTGATTAGGAATTATAGGACTTTGTGACCGCGTTCATATTTAACGAACCCCAGCCACCACAAATAAACGCGGTGAAACTTCGATCGGCTGGGATCGAATTCAGAAATTTATATTTGTAACAATCTACTTATATTAAAAACTAAGTATCTATCTATCTTTCTTTCTATCTATGTCCAGCTTCTATCCCCGGAACGCCAATGAATTGAATGTCGAACTAAGAACCGATATATTCGTAATTTTTCAGTCTTTACTAGTATTAATTTTCATAATTATACGATTTTAATTAACAGATAGATCAATTAATAAGTTTTTTTTCGACCTATTTTATCCCCCGGAGCGACTCTGAATTCTGTTGAAACAAGTAAGTTATCTCTAATGGCTATTGAAAAAATATGTATCAAATGTTCTATATATTGGTGCAAAATAGCTGAACACCAATTTGCAGTTGGTGGCTAATCTAGCTGCCTTAGCAGCTTGTATAAATATTAAAATTTGAACTTATTTTTACAAGTATTACTTGAATAAATTGTATTCGTAAATCATCCCTTCAAGTGCCATTGTTTTCATTACAGCTAACCAAACGACCTGGAGAAATAAGTTTCGTTACGAATAGCCATTCTGGAAAATTAAACGATCTCAGGTTCCCAAAGAAAAAGAAGAGGATATCATTAACGGAAATAAAAGAAGAAGAAAAAAAGCTAAGAGGGGGGAAAAAACTCTCTAACTTCCCTTCTTTTGAGAGTCTGTGGCGAGCGTGAAAGAGGCCACGAGTTGCAGCAAGCCTGCCGTATCGAGACACGCGACTGACCAAGCGCTTAAACTTCGCTTTTCTGCACTCGCAGGCCATTCAGCACCTTTTTCGGGAGCTGTTTTCCGCTCCGAAAAACGCGAAAGTTACCTGAGCGAGTGAGGAAAGGTAGAAACGGACGATGATTGGAAACGGTAAGGTATTTGATGAGTTTGAGCGAGGAATTGATCACCAGAACAGAGAATTTGTTGTTATAGAATTATCCTACAACTCTGAAAATCGAAGTTTGGATTTCCTGTTTCAGTGGTGGTTCAAATATCTGTAGATGGTTTTTCAAATACATGACATCAAAATTTAAATCACTTAAATAACTTTTTAAAATTTTCATGAAGACTATTTATAATTAAAGACCATATACATTTCAGCACCTTTTTCGGGAGCTGTTTTCTGCGCCGAAAATCGCGATAGTTACCTGAGCGAGTGAGGATAGGTAGAAATGGACGATTATTAGAAACGGTAAGTTTGCTGATGAGTTTAAGCGAGGAATTGGTCTCCAGAATAGGGAATTTGTTGTTATAAAATATCCTACAACTCTAAAATTCAAAATTTCAATTTTCTGTTTCAGATGGCGATGTCAAATGGCGATTAGACTAATTTGTATTATTTTTGGCGTAAATCTCCTGGCAGTTACAAAACAGAAAACCTTTTTTAATATTAAAAGTTTTGTAGCTATTTCTAAGAAGAAAAACCAGCATATATACATTTAAATATTTAGCACTTTTCAGTTTTGTAAGAAAATGCGATTATTAAACTACATTTAATTGGCCAAAAATAACATTTTTCATTTTTTCCAAATTTTAAAGAAAAAAAAAGAAAACACTTCCTTTTTTTTATAAACGACTTCAAAATTTTTAGAAATTTTGCATCTTTAATTGTTTTATTTTACCTTTTAAATCAAGCAAAAAAGGCAAGTAAAATAAGTAAATTAAGGACTACAAATACTAAGTCGGTGTCCTGGCCTTCCTTGAAATAATTAAAATACATATATATCTATATACATACATCTTTTATGAGGAAAAAAAACGAACTCTTCTATTATTAATTCCGCACAATGGATGCATATACTCGATAAGCATTAAAACATGTCTTCTTAGTGCCTACAACTTACATTTTTTAAAAGTATCATAATTCTTTTCAGTGTATTCAAAGCGAAATGAGAACTAATTGTATTCAACACATTTCAATTGTATAGAAGTCACTCTTTATAAACCATTCATTAAATCGCTAATTTATCTTTAACATTTTGTGAACATTTTTTAATTGATAAAATGGCTAATATTACTGAAATTATGCGATTTTGGTAATTAGTATCTCATTCTGTCAAATTATATTTCCATTTAGTAATAATTGCTGTAAAATGTATGCGGTTTCTAATGCACAAAGGCTTGATAATAAGTAGAACTAACAGTATTATAAATTTAAAAAATATTATTATTCAAAGGAGTTACTAATTATGATATATGAATGAAGATATTATATCTTCAAGAAATGTTGGTAATTATCTGTAACTTGCTTAAATTATTATTAAAACAACCTTTTTAGATTACTGAGAGCAACACTTCGATATCGTATAAAGGAAAAAAAATCTCGGTTTATCTTATTTTCCAAACAAATTGTTTGCATTGTTTTCTTTGTCATTGTCTTTTCATTTAAACAATATGATTTCTCTCAAATGTAGGGGATTTCGAGGTGACATTAATCAAGTAAAATCGCTTTTATTAGCATCTAACTGCAGGCTCATAAAGGACAAAATTTCTGCCGCGGATGACATTTTTACCGGTGCTAATATTTTGGTTTTGAAATTAATGAATATTGCAAGCGTCCGCTTGTTTATTAAACATTTCTTAATGCAATTTTGATCAAACTGCGTATGCAAATATTTATTATAGACCAATTTTTATGAATTCGGGCTAAAGTTGATTATATTTCCTTAGTAATGTACTATGAATTGCCTGAAATATCTGAAAATCAAAACACGCTGTAACATACGAGCTTTTTTTCCTGGATTCGCAAGAATTAGACACAAGAATACTTTTTAATATGTTCATACGTTTGAAAGACTAATTAGAAAATCATAAAACAATTCCGTTTTAATACTACTTTTTTTATTATCAAAAACAAATTCGTATAACACTTACGGAATGCTACTTTCAAAAAATTTATCTGTCTAAACCCAAAGCTTTATACGAGTTGCAAATTGTAATATTAATATTGAAAAATCTTAATTAATACTCTTTCAGTAGCAAGTAAATTCAGTTTAAGTTGGTTGAAAAGCATCAGATTATGTCCAAAAATAAATTTAAAAAACTTTATTTATTAATAAATAGAAAAAAAGTTACAATGAATATTTTAAATCATTGAAATTTATTGTAATTATCTGCGAGAAAGATATTGCTACCAATAGCGTAAAAGGCTTATAACTTTATTTAGACTATGCTGAAATAGGTTACAACTCCAATAAAAAATAACTTAGAAATTTCAAGCAAAATCCATCTCTTAAAAAAAAAAAAAACTTGTTCGATAGGTATCAAAATTTAAAATGTGCAAGTATGGTTTCACTACTGAATCAGCCAAAGGAAGTTTATTCGGTTTTTAATTAAAATGTCAGTAAAATTCTACATAAATGAAATAAGATTTCGTGGAATCCTTGGAAAATTCGAAATATTTTTGTACCTCGTATAATTAATTCCTCGCCAGCCTCGTGGCAGTTTTAAGAGAAAATATTTAATTCATATTTGACATAGATTATTTATTTTAACTGATTGTACTCCGTTTAGACGATAAAAAAAGACAAATCATTAATATTACCATCCAGTTTTCGTTTTGGAAACATTTATGGCAAAAAATATTTTGAATGCATATTATTTCACTGGTATAGAAAATGAAACAATTTTGTTTTTATTACTTATAAGTATTTCAATTTCAGCAAGGATACGTTAGAATATTCCGATGTTAAAGTAGTTTTTGTAGAATTCCTTGCACTCTATAACATGGTAAAAAAAAAAGCTGCTCAAATAATCTAAAACAGCAGAAAAATTCCTACAACAGCTTCTTCCATTACAGTATAGAAAATAGGCTCCTTGGCTTATCATAACACATAATCATTCACCAGATACTCCAAAAATCTACAAACCCTTTAGCGTTCTATTCACCCTTACTCATCTTGCAACGGAAATCTAGTCGAAACAGCAATCGGAGTAAAAGGCTTAATGGATGAAGAAGGGCAGGAAACATCGAATCCAGAGTACATGATCTTCCCATCAACCGAATCAGGGGACCTTTCACATGAGTCCGCCCGCTTTCTCTTCCTTGCCACACAAGCAGGAATGAAGAATAATTCGGACTTTAGTATATGAATTTCGTGGACAAAACATTTGAAGTCATTAATTAGAAATAAGAGTTTCTACACTACAAAAAATGAACAGTTGTTTTTACAGTATAATACTGGCAGCAGAGTTTCCAATTTAAAACTGTGAAATGCTCTGTAATAAACTGTAGAATTAGCAATTCTACAGTTTAGCACTGTAAAATTAGCAATTTTTACAGGTTATTACTATAAAATTAGCTGTATTATATTGTAAAATCAACATTCATTTTTTACAGTGTAGAAATTCCTTCAATTTATTGAAGTTTTTTTTTTTTACTTTTTTTTATGTGGTTTTGCCGTTTGCCCAACGCCATAGGTATGTTCTAAAATCTATTGTAGTTGCTATTAACAAATAATGACCACGTGATCCATTGCGACTAGGCCAATGAAGTTTATTCACTTATTTTAAATTTTCGTCTGCTTTCTTTGCATGTATAAATAGTATTTTTAGTTTTTATTCACAACTCCGATAAACTATTAGGGGCGTTGCTGCCACTGTCTAATGGTGGCGAAAAGGTAAAATAAACTTATGCAGTAATATTTAAATTTATTTTAGGCTTAGTGAATGACAATAAGTTTTGTTCGTAGATATGTATAATTTTTTATTTTTTATTCCTTTAAAAGGATTTTTTTTTTTTTGAGTCTTGTGGACATTCTGAAGTAAGTAGAAAGCGATGTTCACGTCTCACAAGAAATTACTTCAGTGATTTTTTGAAAATACGAACTGGGTACATTATTTAATATTATTATAATTCCACATAAATTAAACAAACCTTCTAGATCAGCAATTCCGCCTGTACATGATGAAATTTGACAAAGGAATAAAGAATATCGCGTGTTGTACCAAAAAAAAAAAAAAAGCAGGCTCTAGAAAAATAATATATAAGGTTTACTGTCACTTTAAAGAACTAAAACTTTTCATGCAATATCATTTTTTAATTGCATTTACAACAAGAGATGTACATAATCAACAATTTCCCAGTGATCAATAATTGCCCCTTCAATAGGGCCAGCGTTTGATCCCCTTTAACAAATTAATTGGGCAGACACGAATCAAAAATCTCTTTTCAGATAATTTTAAAAAAGTAAAATGATTTTAGGAAAAGGGGGAGAATATTTGTAAATGTATACGCATATGTGAAAGTGAGTCTTTAAATAAATTTAGTGACTGTGAAATAAATTTAGTAAGCAGTCTAAAAAAATGGTTGATAATATAAATTAAATTATACATTACAAATGAGTAAATGCAGTTATACTGAAATAAAGAGTTTTAAGATTCCAAACAATATTTCACATTTTATGTTTTTTAAAATTTCTTTATTTTAATGAAAATAAGGTGTGCGATGTTTAACTCCAAATTGCAAGGATCAAGAATTACCATGAGTAGCTCTACAGTTGGAATATGTTTAACGAAATGTTTCTTATACAGAAAATGACAAAACGAAGCAATTGCCTAACTAACCAAAGCTATTTTCTTTATCTTTCTATCGCCTACCCTTTTTTTTTTAATTTAGTAATTTTTTTAGGAAGCTTCAGTACAACTACAATAACAGTACGAAAATGTCTTTCCAAAGCGAATTTGTTATCTAAGATAAGACAAAAACTAATTTATTACATTGTTGAAATAGATGTCAATAAGATTATAACATTTTGCAACAGAAACCCAATCATCAAATAATTAATAAAAAGCAAAATATTTAATAATTAATATAAAAGCAAGAGAAAAATAAAAGAAGTTCATTACGATAACTTCTCTCTTGTCTGAATCTCAACTATTTATAAAGTTATTAGTGAAGCCTTTGTTTGATTTTCATCAATTTTCAATTTCAATTCTCGGGAAAAATTACTATGAAAAACGACAGTGCTTTAATTATTAATTCTTCCAAACTTTTATAAAGCATGGTGGGGCCGAGATTTTTAATGAGAAAATTTCTCATGAAATTTATGCATAGAGTAGTAGCTGGTTTATCAGAACAAAATAAGAATCAGTACGTCTTTAAGGAGCTGTTTCTCCAAAAATTCAATACAGATAAGATTTTCTAATAATGAAACTTCACAAAATTAACTCAGAGGAGAAGAGATTTCTTTATTGATTTAATTAAAATTGAAGCTCAATAATTTGCATTTTGATTAGTGATACGGAACTCTTAATTTGCAAGAGCGTTTTTGTCCTTTTTAGCTCAATAAAAAACGAAAAAAAAGTGAAAGAAAGGGCCTTCTCTGCGAATAAAAATAAAGAAAATTCTCTCGAAACTTTTCATATAGTTTTTTTCAATATCATTCTTTTTTAGAATAATTTCTTTTTTATTTCCCTCCGCGATGGCAAGCCATAGAAAAGTCTTTTGCAAAACAAAGCCTAAAATATGTAAGTAAAAAAACGAACTCATAACTGTTTTTTAATGCGTTTCAAGAAAAAAAAAAAATTCTTCCTCTGTGCAGTCATTTCTGAATAATTTTTTCCACTCTCCTTTTTTGTTTTGCCTTCATTCGCATCTTGCTTTTTGTCTCTCTCGACTTATTAATGCGACGATTTTCTGGCTTTTTTTTTTCCTTCTCTTGCAATTTTTTCATACTTTTTTGCTTTCTTTCTTTTTTTTCCCTTCCTTTCCCCCGGAGTAAACGCGCGGCTAGTTCTTCACTTCAGTTCGTTCTTCACTTCACTTTTCCAAGTCGGCAACTTCTTAATTTCATGAGGAACGATTTGCGCGTGGATTGGGAGGACGAATTTATAAAACCTTCATTCCACCCACTTTTATAACTTTGATGTTAATTACGCTCCATAAATTAACACGCACCGCTGCCCCTGTCCGCGGCACAACCAATGAAAAGAAGAGAGAAAAGGAGACTCAGAGCGAGAGAGAGAGTGAAAAAAATTATATTGGGACCTTCCCAATCAATTTTCTGGACTCAAACTAGAAGACAAAAGGCATAAAGGATCTAAAAAGAAAACGGGAGCCAGAAGGGAGTGTTGAAAAGAATGAAGTTGATTATTTATAGATCTTGTTGTCTGAGGACTAATTGCTGGCTCTTTTTGTTTGGTGTTTTGCATAATTTGCACCTTTCTGAAGTCCTATCCTTGAGGAATTTGCTGTTAAGAGGGAAGCGCAAATAAATACAAATCAAGTCAAAATTTACAGCATTTCAAGGTTAGAAAGACAATTTTCCTCGGAGGCGTAAATGGAAAAAACAATACTTTTGGAATTATTATACATTTGAGGATAATGCTTTCTATTGTAGGGATTGAAAAGTTTTTTCGCAATAAGGGACTTTTTCTACTGTTGGGTGCGAATTTTAAATTTTTCATCACTTAATAAGAATTTGTCTTTCTTTGCTTATAATATACCTGTTCATTTCAGTAGGAAGCTGTCTTGGAAATTTCTTGTCTTAATATTCTTGTTTTGTTAATTTAATTTCTAACTCCATCAAACAATCAGAATCAACAAAGTATTACTTGCGTACGAAAAAGGAATGAAAGCATAGACGAGTATAACAGTTAACAGACAAATGCGTCACCTAACGTACACAAAATTTATTGTAATAATGTAAAAATGGGCTGCAGCTATAGTCCACCTCACAATTGGTGGCATTCTTCTTCGAATGAATCTAGTTAAAAACTAATTAAAAACAAGAGTAACTAAGATTACTAAAATCAAGCCTTATTTAAACAAGCTTTCTTTTTAAAATTTCGTTTTTTACAATTTTGCTAAAGGCATGTATCACATGATAAAAAACATAATAAAATAAGATGTGCGTTTGTCCGTGGTACCCGGGAAGACGGTTAAATCCAAGAAACATGAAATTTGCTATGCAGATGTAGTTTCTGCCGACGATGTACATCTCCAAATTTTTGATAGATTAAGTAGAAAAAAATCTGATACAATTTATTTCTGCATTTTGCAAAATGCCAATATTAATATAATGAGTTACACAAACAAATTGACAGTACTCACCACTTAATATACATGAAAAAAAAAGTTGTTTTATGAGTTAGTCGATCATTTGGAAGAACTAAACTATATTTTTTCTTCTCATGATTTGCATAATTTTATTGATACTTTCTCGCAAATACATTTTTAATTTAAGCTGTATTCTTATCCCTTAGCATTACGTAAGATGGAAGCTGAGCGCTTCAAAACTTGAAATCTCTTATTTCCCTGTCTGAAAATCAAAAAACGGGACAGATTATTTCTGGTAACTTTCCAAGATTTCACTAGCGTCCTCCAGTTTTCAGGCAAAAACAAGTATCTTCGCGAAAATTTTACTCAAGCTGTACAAATACAAGCTTTTCACTGCTTATAAAATATTTTTGACTGCTATTTGGAAGATGCGCTTACCTTTTTTTAAAAAATTATTATTACGTGTGTCACCTATATTTCTGTCATGTTCTTTCCATGTTGACTTAGACACTAACACGGATAATGTCTGCACATAAAAGCTGTGCAAGAATTGCAGACAAATTAGTAGATGCTCGGTATTTGCTTGCGATTCTGTCTTAGAATCGGCCATATTTGTTTTAAAGGTATAACAATAAGCATATCTCAGTTTTCTCGGAAAGTTTCTAATATGTACTAAAACATGACTGGCTTTTGTCGAGAAAGTTTTTGAATTCTTCATAAAGATTTCAGATAAACTTCATGATGATTACTGACTTTTAGTGGGAAACTTTCCTGTTTTTTCTGTTAGAAATGTTGCTGACGAAAATAAGGCGCACTAGCTGCCTATTATTTTCCATGATCGTTTCTGAATTTTTTTAGTATTCAATTACAGGTAGACACTATTCTTTTAAATTAACAAATCATTATTGAGGTCATTCCATTAGTACGCAACCTAACCCTCTCAGATTTTCACGATAATTTAATCTTTAGTTTAAGTATATGTTTTTAAAAAATCTAACATTCTTACATGATGAGTCAATAGCATTTTAAATTCGCTTAAAAGCATTTTTCTAACTTTCTAACTGCGCTTTAGATAAGACATAACACGAATTCTACAAGCACTACAGAGTTGGGTATTGTGTAATGCCTTCTTTTAAAGACAGTTCCATACAATATGTAACTAAAATACTTTTAGATATAAATGTTTCTTTCACAAAATTTTAAAATTTAAGACACATAGAATTTTTAAGATAGTATTTTTTAAAATAAAAAAAAATGTCTTTTAATGTATTTTAATGAATACATCCGAATATCTTCAGAGTGGGACCATAAAGGAGTCAAATTATAGCAAGTAATGTAGGTCCAATTTGTGTAATTTTTTAACAATTTGCTTCAAAATGTCATACCTTAAGTTTTATGGGAGTTACACACTGTAAAAAATGAATATTCTTTTTACAGTATAATACAGCTATTTTTATATTAATAAACTAAAATTTGCTATTTTTATAGCAATAAACTGTAAAATCGATAATTTTATAGTACTGAACTGCAAAATGGATACTTCTGCAGTAATAAACTGTAAAATTGCTGTTTTTCCAGTTTATTGCCGTGCATTTTACAATTTTAAACTGGAATCTTTGCTGCCAGTATTATATTGTTGTTTTTACAGTATAATACAGCTAAATTTTACGGCAACAAATTGAAAAATTGCTGCTACAGTAAGAAACTGTAAAATTGCTAGTTTTACAGTTTATTACTGTGCATTTTACAGTTTTAAATTGGAACCTAGGCTGCCAGTATTACAATTGTAAAAACAGCAGTTCATTTTTTGCAGTGCATATCTATAAAGTGCTTATTAAATTAAGCTGCTTTTAAGAGCAGTGGAATGAACTTTAATTTGAAGCGTAAATTGAATACTTTTCGAGATCTTCTTTTTTTTTACAAAACGTTAAAGTCTAGAAATATAAAACATTTAAAAATCGAGTTTCTTAAAAATTTTGAAAAAAAAAATTGATTTTATTATATTTCAATGATTATATCGATAACTTTTCAAAGTGGGTCTATGAAGAGAGCAGCTTCTGCAGCAAATAATGTAAGATATACTTTTGGAATTTTCGCTAAAAACTTTTAGTAACTGCTGTATCTGCTGATATCTTCATGGTCTCACTCTGAAAAGAAATACATTAAAAAGCCTACTTTTTTCTTTTTTTTTTTTCAAAAAAGAAAAAAAAAACTTCAACTTTTTTTTTTTGGATATTTAAAGTTTTTAATTTCATAAAAAAATGTTTTTCTTCAAATTTCTATTAGGTATCATATTAAATTGCATGTAAATGTCTTTAAAATTAGCTATTATGCAACGATGGAGCTCTCACAGAACTTTAGTTGTAAGATTTTAAAGCACTGCCGGCAAATAAGGAAATAAAGTGCACCTTACCGACTTTCAAAAATTAATTACTCATCAATTATATTGATGAGTAATTAAATTTGATTTTATTTAATTGATTCAAAAATAATAGAAAAAATCTATCAATCAGTTAAAGTTTGGATTGAATTAATTTATCATTTTTTTCAAACGTCATGCATAAATTTCAGAGGTCAAAGAATAAAGCATATAAAATTTTCATAAAACCCGAGATGGTCACATCGAGAACTTTTTATTGGAAGATGTAAACTGGATTAATGATGATGACCATTAAGGATAACAGTACGTCAGTTGTATGATCACTTAGGAAACTAATCTTTTTTACGCATAGGATATGAAAAATGTAGAAGTTTCAATGTTAGCAAGAAAAAAAGTACTGAGAGGAAAGACTTAGGATCATCCAAATATACTTAAGTAGGAAAATCTTTCGTAGGAAACGAAGAAACATTGATGGATGTCTTCTACATAGAAAGTTTGAGATGCATTTTTAGAGTATAACGTCATTTTAATCTTTTCAACTCTTATTTCCGTAAATTAGTTATTGTTAGGCTGTTTGTAATTAATGAGTACTTAGAAATCAATGCTCTCGAAATAAATGGGATAAATAATAAGCATCAAAGAAAGTAACTTCTTAAGAAGCTATTACGTGGAATGACATTTTGAGCAATTTTATTTTTAAGTAAAATCCCCCTTCTTTCTCACCCCCCCCCCCTTTTCCCTCTCTTTACTTAAAAATCAAAATTAAATGTTTGGGGTGCTAGACAATAAACATTTATTTCTGCATAATAACTTTCTTTTCTAGTTGGAATTTAAATGAATGAGGTTTTTAACCCGCTGATATGATATCCCTTTCTTACGATCCCTTTTTCACGTGTAACTGTTCGATCCTACTACGAGCACTCACGCACACGAAGTGTTAGGTCAACGGCGATTTGAATAAATATTGAAAGCTGTGAATCGAAAGCTCTGTTGAAAGTAATTTTCAGAGAGCTTGATTTCATATCAGGTGTCATAATTGCTTTCGTTGTTAAAATTTTTTAGCCTACTTTACGTTTCAATTTAGAAATTTACAGTTGCTTTTATGGTTTTCCATTAAAGTTTTAAACTTCTATCTAAATGTACTATTTTAAACAAACTGAAAGATAAAGTGTTTGTAAAATAGTTTTAAAAAAGTTTTCTTTCTTTCTTTTTTCGCTTTTCAATATTTAAAAATATTTAGCCCACCAAGGTAAAATGCAAATTCTGAGACATCAAGGAAAAGGAACCGTACAAATTTTGTCTGAAAATGGTGTGAAAGTGGCTAAAATAGAAATTTCTAAGCAAAATGAGTAACCGGTGTTCCTAATAGAGAACGTTAAAATTAATGATCACACGCCCTCAGAGCTATGCATTGCAGAGGACAATGTCTGAAGCAGGCGTAAGGAAAATAAGTGGTTTCCTACAAGCGGGACAAAGAGAAGATGCTGCTAAGGAATCTATGAGATTATCATAAAGTGTGAAATACTATAGGATCTGGAAGAGCTTTTCGAAGGCAAAAAATATACACAGAAAATCAAGCAAACTTTTGCACACGAACAATTGTGCTAAAAAGTCGATGTTCAAAGTTGACAATTAAAGATTAAAAAACTTATGGCTAAACCTTATTCTAACTCTCCCTTAAAATCATATTCGTTCGGATATTAGCATCATAGTTTAGAGTCAAACCAACGAATCAAACTGAGAGCCTCAAATTTTTGCTTTGTTAATATGTGCTTTATTTATGGCAAATCATCATTTTAGCTACATAAACTAGATAGAAGAGAACGTCAATTGAAGAAGACGCGAAAAAGGAAATTACCTCTTCTGTGACGACTCTCTTTTACAGAAAACAAGTCTGAAGACAATCCAAGTTTCATACAAGAAAGAGGCAGACTTGAAAAAGATGGGGATAGTCTAAGGTGGTATATCTATTAGTCGTTTCAATAGACTACCAAATCATTAAAAATAAATACCTAACGACCCCTGTAGTAAAGTAATGACATTAATGGATTCATGAAACTTTCGCAGTCTATTACTCAAAAGAGATAGTATCATTTTAATGGATGGTTAAATTTGATGCAAGTACTTTTGACTTAACACTTTTCATTGCATAAACTTTATTTTGGAGAGAAATTTTTCACGTCAAAGACAAATATCACACAGAATTCCTTTATAATCAGGACACGGATATCACTTATGCTTATGATATTTATTTCATGCATTATTTACTTTCTGTGTTGCACAAAGAAATATGTTAAATACTTCAGGAAAATCTTATTATACTTAAACCCATGTTCCTCAACATTGTGAAAAGCATTAGGCCAATGCTGCTTCGGAATCGTTCGGCGTGGCGTAAAAATACTTTCAATTATTTTTGGACACAAAACTGCAGAGTGTCACATAACATACAAGCATTTCAGTCATCACAAGCAACAGCAGTTCTACAACAGCTAATAAATAGATAGACAATCCCCGCACGACAGAGGGAGAGAGAAAGAGAAAGGGTGAGAGACACCCGAGACTCCATCCAAGTGGAAGCGTCAGTTTTGTTTCAGCAAGAAAACTGGAAGGCGTGGGTGGGGGGTGGAAGGGTAAGATAATGGAAAAGAGCTCGCCCCCCTCCCCCAACTTCGGAAGAGTCACCCCCCCCCCCCCGCAACTCGCAAACCTAACGACTAACGAAGAAGGGCTGTTCGAATTAATCATTTTGTTGGAAAAGAGACTTTTTAATTAATGACTTCACTCCGCCAATTTGCGGCAACGGCAAAACCAGATTGCAGATCAATTACTTCGCCTAAATAAAAATATAGCTTGGAAAAAATTATGACAATAAGTTCATCTCTTCTTCCTCTTTCTTTCTTCTCTGCTTCCCAAGTCCAACAATATCATTACCTGCATTATTCATTCCTTTTTTTTTCTCTCTGCCTCCTTCCTTCGCTCTCTCTTCGCCGAAGTTCTTTTTCTTTTGTGATTCGTATTATTATTTATTGGACGACCCTTTTCCCCCTTTTGTTTCGTGTTAAACTCTTCGGGGGCAAATTGCTGGAGACTTCGTGACGCGTCTAATGAAGGGGAAGACCTAATCTTCGGCCATTCTTTTGAGCAGAAATGAGGGGAAGAGTGCTCGCGCGCTAACGAGACACCCCCATGCCATGGGAAAAATAACGCTTTACGCTCGAACGGATTTTAGAGCGGATTTCCCAAGGAGACTGCAGAATTAGCAATTCGCGAGCAGCAGAATCGGCTATGCTTAATTAATCGCAGTGGCAGCTCG
>JAXGGA010017161.1:0-25008 GCA_038373865.1 Uloborus plumipes | reverse complement strand
CAAGTTTCCAAAACTAGTGCGATCGATGCACCAGTTAATCAACTATTGTAAAATAAAATTTCCATAAAAATCGGGATAACTTTTCAATTTTCGACTTTTGGCCAGGATTTCACTCAAATACTCCACTGTGCGGCGTTACGAGCGCTCTCTTAAGTGTTGCCACTCATTCCTACATAAATATATTACTTTTATTAATACGCTTTTATTAGTTTAACATGTGGGTTTGTTTGTATGTATGTAACTCTGAAAAAAAGATAAAATTCACGTTCTTTACAATTGTAAAAGTAATATATTTAATACTATTATTAATAGTAAAGGCTAAACTATATTACATGTTGATGTATTATAAGTGCATGTAAACTTAACGGATATTCAATAGTTTTGAAAATCAGCTAGAGTATCATGAAATATTTTGATCAGCTCTAAAAGCTTACTTTTTAGTTATTTTAAAATTATATTTGGAAAGAATTTGAATTTTATCTTTTATTCAAAGTTACATACAAACCACAAGTGAAACTAATAAAAGCGTATTAAAGATGAATAAGCAGTTAATTGTCTGGATTGGTAAAAAGAAAAATAAAAAAATCCGCAAACATTTATGCGTGGAAAAGAAGTGTTGAAAGAATTCCCCTTTTGGAAGAGACGAAATTTATCCGTCGTATTTATGCATCGCGTCGAATGTGTTATTATTTTAAATAATCGTCTGCTACTTACGGATATGGAAGCAGATGTTTTCCGAAATCTCGCCATTCTGATGTCTGACGTCGTGCAGTAAGTACGAAGTTCATTTTGAAGTCAATTCTTTTTTCTGTTGTAGAATCTTTTGAATTTCGGGCATTCCATTTGTATTCAAAGTTCGTTTAACCATTAAGTTTTAAGTGTGTGGTTTTTTTTCGTTCTATCGAACTGCTATTTATTCATGTAAAATTAATAAGCCCTTGTGGTTGAATTTTAAATTCAAATAGTGCTTCTGAACAGGCAGTACAGCAACGAAATGTTGATGGAAAAAAAATCTTTCGTTGTGAATAAGTTACAATTGAGAGAATTTTAAATGAATTACCGTTTTGAAAAATTTAAATAGGTATCCTTTGAATAATGGAATGTTTCTGACACAAACATTTTGAAGGGTAAATGGTTCATTCTTTTTAGATTTATTGTTCGTAACGAGAATTTTTTATATATTAATTTTTTATTCTCTTATGCGTATAGAAGATAATTTTTGAATACAGTCCAGCCTGCTTGTTTGATTAGAGAATAAAAGAATACCCCGCTTAATATAATATTTTCAATAAATCAAACAGTTGTAAAGTATTGTTTGGATCCGGATAACGGAATATTCCTCTTATTAGAATATTTTTCGAGGAAAAATGGCTGATTCTTTAAGCGTACTCGACTGTATTTACATTTTATTAGTAAGTTATTGATATTATTGAATATATTATATGTATATAAACTAGTTCTAAAACTTTTACGCGGTTATCAAAAAAAAAAAAAAGAAAAAAAAATATATTGAGAACTTTTGTGCGATTAAAAAAATTGGATTTAAAACTAAAAATTTTTTCGCAATAATAAGTTGAGAATTCTTATAATTGTGGTACAGATGCCTGATTTATTTGTTGATAATGCCGTTGGCGTAAGTATGCAATACAAAAATTATTTTTTAAATGAATATTTATAAAAATGCCAATATTCTATTTATTTCATAAATATATCATATGTCAAAAAATATTTGAGATATTGACTTTTAAGAAGTGAATTATTGATAGTATAGAACATGTTATATTTATGTATAACCGAAGTTAAAACTGATCAATTTTCGTTAAAAAATGTCTGAAGTCTTTCAGTGTGTATCATTGCTACATATTAGTTTCTTTCACATATTGTTATTATTTTTCTAATTAATTTTCATTATGTAGTTATAAAGTTTCAAAAGAATTATTTAAAATATTCGTTGCATATTTTTTATTTATTTGAATTGGTATTTAAATGCGTAGATGCTTGTAACAAAAACAATTCAAGATTGATGATGTTATTAATACAAATATTTTCGGAAACTCCTTATAATAAGGATTATGCAAAAAACTTAATTTTTAATTTTGTAAAATATTCCCATGTAATACAATGAACTGATACCAATGAAATGAATTTGAATCTCTCTAATTCAGATTATAATTTTCGCGATGACGATTTGCGACAGGTGAGTGTGTGTGAATGTAGGCGTGTGTGTGCGTTCCTTCTCTACTATGTCCTGCAGGAGGCTCCTTCAGTGGGCCTATGGTCGCGAGGCGTTGGCAGAGTGACAATCTGAAAGAAGGACTACATGACCTTTGAGGGCCAAAGGAAACAAAAAAAGCACTTTGTCTTTGCCGAAAGAAAAAAAAGTTCAAAGTTAGAAGGCAATTTTTAACAAATGCAACTTAAGTACAAATAAATGCTTTTTTTTTTTCAGTTCCAATTTAAGTGTTCTGATAATTGTACTTAATTTTGAGATGATTATTTACCTAACTGGTATTTTAAGCATGTAATGCAAAAACTTTCTTTTATGTTTTCTTTTAAGTTGATAAAAATTATATTTATCAATTATTTTATTACTTTTGATGCTTATTTTAAGCTTATAAAAGATACTTTTCGAATATATTATACGTAAATATTGATATGTAACAAGTTTGTATGATGTTCAAACAAATTCTAAAACTTCTACTTTCTTATGAAAAAAAAAGCAGTACCTAACTTTAAACTATTGTATACTAAGGATCAACTGAGAATTAATTCACAATAACAATTTAAGAATTCTAATAACTGTTGTACATTTTGTGGTGCACAATTAGTTCGATTGGTAATGTAAGAAATACAAACAAGTTTGAGTTTGTTATCAAGAACATTTTTTTCTTCATATTTTTCATTCTGAAATATTAGTGTTTCACATGTAGGAAATTTGAATCAAATTTAATTTATTGTTAAGTTTCGTGCATATTTTTGTCATGTAACGAATTTGATCTTTAAGTATTTAATGAATATCTAGCTAAAATAACAGTTATTTTTGCACACTCAAAGATTTTTAAAATTGTTCTTATTTTATGTGTGTGTAACTAGCGAAATCGAACGTTGAAATAACTTTTTTCATTCTTAACCCATTAATGTCTAGTGTCCCTTTTTAGGGACGGTCCACAAAGTGTGTCAGAATTTTCTAAAAATGAACATTTCAACCAAATAATAGTGTTCAATCAATACTTTGGCATTGTTTCCATTCATTTTTAACAGATTGCAGCACATAACCATTGCAAAGTGTGTTCTGTAGCCATTTATTATGATCTTTATCGAGCATTACATCGTTCACAATCTCGAGAACAAAAAGCTAAGTTTTTAAAATTATTAACAAAATCCCTGCTTATGTTAATTGCTGCTTTTATGTCATTTTCAAAATTTGATACACTTATTGCAATATCGATGGTAATTCAAAAATATTTTTAGTTATTATGAAATTTTTGTAATTATAATTTTAAGTATTAATTGAGAACTACTGGTGTCCAGTGCAGTATTTATTAATTTTATATCAAGCAAATTTTATTTTAAACTAGCTGCGTGGCCCGGCGTTCACGGGCTTTTATGTAGTGAAGACAGTTTGAGAAAACTACTCGCCGCCAAGGCGGCTCACCTCTATAGTAGTGAGGAAAGTTTCAACAAACTACTCGCCGCCAAAGCGGCTCGCCTTTAAAGTAAAGAGGAAAGTTTCGACAGTCTACTCGCCGTCAAGGCGGCTCGCCTTTACAGTAGAGAGGAAAGTTTTAGCGAGGATAGTTTCTACAAACTACTACCCGCTAAAGCGGCTCGCTAAAAATCTTTCCTGCATCAAAGGGTTAATCGAATTATTTGCACATGCTTCTTCAGAATTAAAAACGATGTCAAGTAGCGTATACTTAACACTCTCCCTAAATGACAAATAAAATTCCCCACCAAAAACAATTATTTTCAAACCGCTTTCTTCGTTTAAAATTAATTGCAAAATTCTAAACGAAAAAGTTGTTTTAACATTTGGATCGCAGCCAAAAAAAGTCCCAGCTAAAATCATCAAATAGAATTTTATTTAAAACACATTTTCAAAATGGCAACAGAGAAAAATAAGTCTTACTAAAAACAATTGTTAGAACTTTAAACACGTATCCAAAATGGCAAACGAGAGAATTTAAGTCTTTAAATTTTTAAATAGTTCAACAATTTAATTCACGTTTTAATTCAAAATGGCGACGGTAAGAAATAACATTCTTGGGCAGGGATTCAAGTGAAACACGGACGATCGCAACTCACCATTGCAATCGCAAATTCCCAAATTTGGATAAGTTGCAATCGCAATAAATGCTAATCGCACTGACGTCACTACGGGTGGAGCCAATAAGAGCTCACAAGCGGTCAGCGATCTCCTCTTATTCGCTAAGTAGGCTGTGACGTTTTATCTAGCTCGTTTTTCATAGGCAAACGTCACGCTGACGTCACGATGTTTTTATCAAGAAACGTTTTAATGTAATTCATTTCCAGTAGCGATGGCAATATGCGATCGCCTGTTTCACTTGAATTCCTGCCTTGGAATTTTAAAAAGTTCAATAATTTAATTAACGTTTTAATTCAAAATGGCAACAGTAAGAAATAATAGTCTTGGAATTTTGAAAAGTGCAAGAAATTTATTTAAAGTTTTAATTCAAAATGGCAACGGAAAGAAATAAATGTCTTGGAATTTATAAGTGCAAGGAATTTAAATGAACGTTTTAATTAATATCTCAGCTAATTAACGTCGTACAATTACGCGGTTGGTATTATTGTCTTCCTTAGGAAATTTCGAATCGAATGGTACTATGTTTGATTCTCTACTCTTAGCGGTTTTTGAGGAGTTCAAGCTTCAGACGGACAGACAGACAGACGCGGGCAGATTTTAATAGTATTAACTAGCTGTGTGGCCCGGCGTTGCACGGGCTTTAATGTAGTGAAGGCAGTGGGAGAAAACTACTCGCCGCCAAGGCGGCTCGCCTTTGCAGTAGTGAGGAAAACTTAAACAACCTACTCGCCGCCAAGGCGGCTCGCTTTTAAAGTAGAGAGGAAAGTTTAAACAACCTACTCGCCGCCAAGGCGGATCGCCTTTACAGTAGCGAGGAAAGTTTCAACAAACTACTCCCCTCTAAAACGGCTCGCTAAAAAGCTTTCCAGCATCAAAAAGTCAATCGAATAATTTGCACATGCTTCTTCAGAAATAAAGACGATGTCTAGTAGTGCATACTTAGCACTCTTGCTAAATAAAAAATTAAAATTCCTTACCAAAAAACAATTATTTCCAAACCGCTTTCTTCCTGTTAAATTAACTGCAAAATTTTAAACGAAAAAGTTGTTTTAATATTTGGATCGTAGCCAAAAAAAAGTCCCTGCTAAAAACAGCAGTTGCAATTTTATTTAAAAACACATTTTCAAAATGGTACCAGAGAAAAAAAATATCAGCCATTAATTGGAATAAAAACAATTGTTAGAACTTTGTTGTAACACGTATTCAAAATGACTACGGAAAGAAAAAACACTCTTTAATTTTAAAAAGTTTAATAATTTAACTAACGTTTTAATTTAAAATGGAAACGGAAAGAAATAAATGTCTTAGGGCGGAATTCAAGTGAAACACGGACGATCGCAACTCACCCAATGCAATCTCAAGTTCCCAAATTCGGATTTAAATGAAACGTTACAATCGCTACGAGATGCTATTCTATCGTAATTCGACTTCCAGTAGCGATTGCAATGGTGTTTCACTCTAATTCGGCCCTTGGAATTTTAAATAGTTCAATAATTTAAGAAACGTTTTAATTCCAATTGGCAAAGGTAAGAATTAAATGTCTTGGAATTTTAAATAGTTCAATAATTTAATTAACGCTTTACTTTAAAATGGCTACGGAAAGAAATAAAGTCTTGGAATTTTAAATAGTTCAATAATTTAATTAACGTTTTTATTCAAAATGGCAAAGGTAAGAAATAAAAGTCTTGGAATTTTAAATAGTTCAACAATTTAATTAACGCTTTAATTAAAAATGGCTACGGAAAGAAATAAAAGTCTTGGAATGTTAAATAGTTCAATAATTTAATTAACGTTTTAATTCAAAATGGCAACGGTAAGAAATAAAAGTCTTGGAATTTTGAATAGTTTAATAATTTAATTAACGCTTTAATTTAAAATGGCAACGGAAAGAAATAAATGCCTTGGAATTTTAAATAGTTCGATAATTTAATTAACGCTTTAATTTAAAATGGCAACGGAAAGAAATAAATGCCTTGGAATTTGAAATAGTTCAATAATTTAATTAACGCTTTCATTTAAAATGGCAACGGAAAGTAATAAATGCCTTGGAATTTTAAAAGTGCAAAGAATTTAATTAACGTTTTAATTAATATCTCAGCTAATTAACGTAGTACAATTACGCGGTTGGTCTTATTGTCTTCCTTAGGAAATTTCGAATCGAATGGTAGTATGTTTGATTCTCTACGCTCAGCGGTTTTTGAGGAGTTCAAGCTTCAGACGGACAGACAGACAGACAGACAGACAGACGCGGACAGATTTTAATAGTAGTAATGATCAATGCAATTTGTCAAGTGCACGCGGGGCAAGGGGCAAAGTAAAATAGTTCGTTTCGTTTACTTATGCATTCATTTCTTAAATCACCGCACGCATTTCTTTATTTATTAATTAATTTATATTATTTCACTTATTTATTCATTTGTTCTCTTTCGTTCTCTATTTTATTCACTCATTTCTTTTTCTCGTTCATTGAGTTTATTCATCTGTTTATTTTTCATTCATAAGACATTCATTCTTTTATTAGACATCCATTTGATGAAAATTACTTTTAATCATTAAATAGAAATTGTTTAGTTGTAAAAACATTGGATTTTTCACTTTGCTCCATGGTTTAACAAAGTGGAAAATTTCCCTTTTTTTTTGAAGGTACAAAATAACTGCAAAAAATGAAAAAAAATATTATTCACTCTTTATGTACAAACATTTTCAGAACAAATTTCCAATGCGTTCATTTTGAAATAGGTCAGTGGTCTTTACTATTTCACTTTGCCCCACATTCCCCCACATCAAAAAGTAGATATCATTACATAAATTTCATACGCAAACTAACAAAAAAAAAAAAAAAAACGAAACTGAGGAGTCCATAATAAGGACGAAACTGCAGTCTTAGGATGCTATGATCGAGCTGTGGGTGCATTTGCTTCATTCCGAAATTGTTTTTTTCTTTAATTTCTTTTTCAAAAAACACCTTTTTCATCATCTTATTAGAGTTCAATTATGTTTTACAAAGTTTAGAAAGCCATCAAAATAGCTTAAAACTAATTAATTTCAATATTACTCATTAAAAAATTCTTTTTTTTTTTCAACAAAACTCAAATTGATCAAAATCTTCCAAATTGTTTTCAGGGCCGGTTTAGGGGTGTCCAACTATGTATTTGAAAGCACCTATATTAAAAGAAAATCAATTTAGTTCTGCATTTAACACAATGCCTCAACATATCCCGAAACCCCACAAAAATCTGAAAACTTTGGGTAAAACCCGAGGCATATTTTTTGAAACTTTACTCATAAACAATATTTATTGCAAAACCTGAGAAAACTCTAAAAACAGGAAAATTAAAAATTCATAAAGAAAAGCATGTGTACTTTTTCAAAACTAAAAAAAAAAGTTTTGCATTTTTACTTTAAAAATGAATATTGGATCATTGGTTAATTAAAATAACCCAGTTTTCTTTAAGGGACGAAAAAAGTAATAAAGAAACGTCAAACATTTTGAAAAAAAAAATAGGCAGTGCTATTGGAAATTTCACTCGCATTCAGCCAGGATTAATAAGTTTATGCTTGCACTTATAAAACTAGGGGGGCGGGGGGCGACACGATCATATTTTTTATACAACTGCGGAAATTCTAAAGAAAAAGTTTTAAAACAAAATTTCAAGTTGTTTTCTCACTAAACGATTTGAGGAATTTTGTTCTCTAATTCTAAAATATGAGAGAAGAAAAAATCTGGTATGGACCCGACACTACTTCCTTTTACGTGTAAATTTCTGAAGCTTTGAAGCTGAAAAAAATACAAGCTTATGGAATAGTCAGTATGCTCTTTTGACCTGAATCCAATCAATCACGGTTTGGGGACATTACTCAGGGGGGGTGAGGCGAGGGGGGGCGAAGATGCCTTGCCTGCATGACCAAGGTCGGCTGTTACTGTCCGAGGCATTAGAGATTGCACTTCTAGTGGAGTGGAAATAGTATTCCCCAAAGGTCAGATCGATAAACCTTATCGCATCCATGCCAAAAAAGTGGGCAGCAGTCTTAACTGTTCAAGGAGACCACACGCCTTATTAAAACTGATGCATCATGTTTAAACAGTACCTTTTTTCATCTTTTACATGTAACCAAATTGTTGCCCTAAATCACCTTTTCATGTTTTTTCCACATTTTCAAAGAATTAAAGAATAATTCCAAAGTTTTTAGGTCTTTTTTTTCTGTATTGTGCATTGATACGCTTGTACTATCCATGGTATGCCAATCCGTGACTGCCTTGCACGGTTTTATTCACTTTTTTGCTTGCTCCCCTAATTCTTTTGAGCAGTGTAATTACAAAAAAAGTTCTATTTCTAGTTTTGGACCAAAAATGGCAGCTAAGAGGGGTTTGGGGGATTTCCGATTGACTCCCTCTCTAAAAATGTTTTTTTATACATAGTCTACAAACCTACCGAGTTTCATGATTTTATCACAAAATGCAGTTTCTTTTCTCGTAGCCCCCTTACTATATGCGCTTTACCTCCTGACAATCACAGGAGAGAGATTTTACTGCGCAGAGAGATGAAATAACTTCCATGCACTGTTAAAATTTTCCTGAAATTTTACGGTAAAAGTTACTGACATCCCTTGTTGCCAGTAACTATTACCGTCAAAATATTTTTTTACTGTAAATTTTCACTTAAGAGAAAACGAGAATTAAAAAGCGCGAATACAAACAACAAGGATCGAACACGGACCCATTTTTTTTAACAATGCTTTACTATCCACTGGTACCAGCTGCGACACATCGGGAGAACGGAATTAGGGTGTCAGGTGCATTTCTTAGTAAGTCACGTGGATCAATTGACGCTGCAATTGCAATTTTTTTTATCTTTACAATTCACTGTAAACATTTTCTGTACTGTAAACGCTATATTTTACAGTAACATTTCCCATAAAAGCTTTCTGAATTTTTAACAGTGTGGGCAAGGCGGGACTCGAACCTGCGACCACTTGCTTTAAGAGGAGAAGACTCTACTTCTAGGCCACCGTGGCCCCCTTGACCGAAGCAGAAAAGTGTGTTTGACAGTTTTCTTCTTCATCAGGACAAACATTCTGAGTTGAAATAGTTACTCACCGTAATAAGTTGTTATCTTGTGCCAGCTATACTAGAATGCAACTTACGTTGATACTGACGTCACTACGCGCGGAGCCAATAAGAGCTCACAAGCAGTCAGCGATCTCCTCTCATTCGCCAAGTAGGCTGTGACGTTTTATCTAGCTCGTTTTTCATAGGCTAACGTCACGCTGACGTCACGACGTTAGTGTCAAGAAACCTTGCCGGGTAGTATTTTGAAACTTTGGAGTGTACAGTGGCTGGCAATTTTGGGGTGCGCTGCTTCACTTTTCCAACAGTACATTATTTGGTGTGAAGTCCGACTTCCACAGTACACGCAAGCCATGGGTACCAGTTTATAGGGTTTAGCAAACTGCGCGTTGATGTGAATTTGAAGCATGTCACACTACTTCGTTTTGATTTGAAGAGTTTGACTACAATACAGTGAACTCCCACTTATACGCCGCCTCATTCATGCGCCTTTTTCACTTGTACGACGATTTTGAATGGTCCCAGCACATTCCATAGCAAAGTAATGATAGTATCGTTCGTTTATGCGTCGCTCCAAAGACAAATATTTCACTTATGCGCCGAATTTTCCCTAAAATGTATGAAAATTTATTTTCTTTAAAAAATAAGCATTTTTCTTTACTTTCCTCTTTAATCTTTCGCCTTTATTGCTCACGGAAGGCATTTTTTCCGCATGAACTAGAGTTCAGAGAGGGACAATTATCTATTATGCATCGTTTTAAAGGGAACAGTTTGTAATTAGGTATGCTACAACTTTTGTTTTCTCTTAATCATTATAGTTACGTTACAGTAATTGCCAAACTGTAGTAATATGTCCCTTTTCTATAGAAACATTCTTATTCACTCTCTCATTAGAACCTATGTTGCGTTTTAGTCCTTTAAATAGGCTTGTTCACTTATACGTCTCTCTCACTTATGCGCTTTTTTCTGTTGGTCCCTAGGGCAGGCGCATAAGTGAGAATTCACTGTATTTATAAAATAATTACTTATAATTTTTTGCGCTTTTGCAATATGTTTTTTTAATTTGCTTTACTAGATGATGATTTTTGGACCGTTATTAGAGAACTTAAACTTAGGTTTTATTTATCTTTTTTATCTTCTGTTAAAAACACTGCCATTTTTCACATTTCAGTTTTTTACATTTCAGTTGCGAACAAAATATGCAGGTCCATTTTTTAAAAAAAATTATTTGCATTGCAAAAGGGATAAAAGGAATTTTAAATATTTATTTTCAATTAATTTACTTAAATTAAGTAAAAAGTGGGTGTCGAAGATTAAAAAATTGATTTGAATCAATGATTTAAATCGCGATTAAAATCAACAGATTCCGATTCCTTTTCGTAAGGGTTACACGAATCCTAAAAAAACATTACTTAGGTTCGGTTTAACATACACTAAACACTACACAAAAATTCATAGACGGAAGAGGAGGACGGGGTGGTTTTTGAGCATAGTTAGGAAAATTTCTGAGATCAAAGGTGAGAAACATAAGATTTGCAAGCTGTGCCACACATGAAAACATTGGAAAAGAATCTTCACTGCTCTCAAGGAGGACAACATTAGAAAGAAACTACTTAGCTGGCACAGATGAGGGAGTCAAGAATGGGAGGCATTGAGTGGGTTCTAAGAGAGAAAATGATTCCGGAGAACTCATCGCTTAGGAAAGGTTGCGCACTGACTAAACACGAAATACTACGCAAAAAAATCTGAACGCGAGTTATGGGATGGGTCGTTTTTAGTATAGTTGGAAAATTTCATGTCATCAGGGGTTAGGAACGTAACATTTGCTGTCGCTGGAGCTTGTGTCATGCAGTGTCACAGATGAAGACCCTTTGAAGAATCTTCACTGCTCTCAAGGAGGACAACATTAGAAAGAAACTACTTAGCTGGCACAGATGAGGGAGTCAAGAATGGGAGGCATTGAGTTGGTTCCGAGTGAGAAAACGATTCCGGAGAACTCATCGCTTAGGAAAGGTTTCGCACTGACTAAACACGAAATACTACGCAAAAAAATCTGAACGCGGAGTTATGGGACGGGTCGGTTTTTAGTATAGTTGGGAAATTTCATGTCATCAGGGGTTAGGAACGTAACATTTGCTGTCGCTGGAGCTTGTGTCATGCAGTGTCACAGATGAAGACCCTTTGAAGAATCTTGACTGCTCTCAAGGAGGACAACATTAGAAAGAAACTACTTAGCTGGCACAGATGAGGGAGTCAAGAATGGGAGGCATTGAGTGGGTTCCAAGTGAGAAAATGATTCCGGAGAACTCATCGCTTAGGAAAGGTTTCGCACTGACTAAACACGAAATTCTACGGAAAAAAATCTGAACGCGGAGTTATGGGATGGGTCGGTTTTTAGTATAGTTGGAAAATTTCATGTCATCAGGGGTTAGAAACGTAACATTTGCTGTCGCTGGAGCTTGTGTCATGCAGTGTCACAGATGAAGACCCTTTGAAGAATCTTGACTGCTCTCAAGGAGGACAACATTAGAAAGAAACTACTTAGCTGGCACAGATGAGGGAGTCAAGAATGGGAGGCATTGAGTGGGTTCCAAGTGAGAAAATGATTCCGGAGAACTCATCGCTTAGGAAAGGTTTCGCACTGACTAAACACGAAATTCTACGCAAAAAAATCTGAACGCGGAGTTATGGGACGGGTCGGTTTTTAGTATAGTTGGGAAATTTATTGTCATCAGGGGTTAGAAAAGTAACACTTGCTGTCGCTGGAGCTTGTGTCATGCAGTGTCACAGATGAAGACCCTTTGAAGAATCTTCACTGCTCTCAAGGAGGACAACATTAGAAAGAAACTACTTAGCTGGCACAGATGAGGGAGTTAAGAATGGGAGGCATTGATTGGGTTCCGAGTGAGAAAATGATTCCGGAGAACTCATCGCTTAGGAAAGGTTTTGCACTGACTAAACACGAAATACTACGGAACAAATCTGAACGCGGAGTTATGGGACGGGTCGGTTTTTAGTATAGTTGGGAAATTTATTGTCATCAGGGGTTAGGAACGTAATATTTGCTGTCGCTGGAGCTTGTGTCATGCAGTGTCACAGATGAAGACCCTTTGAAGAATCTTGACTGCTCTCAAGGAGGACAACATTAGAAAGAAACTACTTAGCTGGCACAGATGAGGGAGTTAAGAATGGGAGGCATTGATTGGGTTCCGAGTGAGAAAATGATTCCGGAGAACTCATCGCTTAGGAAAGGTTTCGCACTGACTAAACACGAAATACTACGGAAAAAAATCTGAACGCGGAGTTATGGGATGGGTCGGTTTTTAGTATAGTTGGGAAATTTCATTGTCATCAGGGGTTAGAAACGTAACATTTGCTGTCGCTGGAGCTTGTGTCATGCAGTGTCACAGATGAAGACCCTTTGAAGAATCTTGACTGCTCTCAAGGAGGACAACATTAGAAAGAAACTACTTAGCTGGCACAGATGAGGGAGTCAAGAATGGGAGGCATTGAGTGGGTTCCGAGTGAGAAAATGATTCCGGAGAACTCATCGCTTAGGAAAGGTTTCGCACTGACTAAACACGAAATTCTACGGAAAAAAATCTGAACGCGGAGTTATGGGATGGGTCGGTTTTTAGTATAGTTGGGAAATTTCATTGTCATCAGGGGTTAGAAACGTAACATTTGCTGTCGCTGGAGCTTGTGTCATGCAGTGTCACAGATGAAGACCCTTTGAAGAATCTTGACTGCTCTCAAGGAGGACAACATTAGAAAGAAACTACTTAGCTGGCACAGATGAGGGAGTCAAGAATGGGAGGCATTGAGTGGGTTCCGAGTGAGAAAATGATTCCGGAGAACTCATCGCTTAGGAAAGGTTTCGCACTGACTAAACACGAAATACTACGCAAAAAAATCTGAACGCGGAGTTACGGGATGGGTCGGTTTTTAGTATAGTTGGGAAATTTCATGTCATCAGGGGTTAGAAACGTAACATTTGCTGTCGCTGGAGCTTGTGTCATGCAGTGTCACAGATGAAGACCCTTTGAAGAATCTTCACTGCTCTCAAGGAGGACAACATTAGAAAGAAACTACTTAGCTGGCACAGATGAGGGAGTCAAGAATGGGAGGCATTGAGTGGGTTCCGAGTGAGAAAATGATTCCGGAGAACTCATCGCTTAGGAAAGGTTTCGCACTGACTAAACACGAAATACTACGCAAAAAAAATCTGAACGCGGAGTTATGGGACGGGTCGGTTTTTAGTATAGTTGGGAAATTTATTGTCATCAGGGGTTAGAAACGTAACATTTGCTGTCGCTGGAGCTTGTGTCATGCAGTGTCACAGATGAAGACCCTTTGAAGAATCTTGACTGCTCTCAAGGAGGACAACATTAGAAAGAAACTACTTAGCTGGCACAGATGAGGGAGTTAAGAATGGGAGGCATTGATTGGGTTCCGAGTGAGAAAATGATTCCGGAGAACTGATCGCTTTGGAAAGGTTTCGCAATGACTAAACCCGAAATACTACGCAAAAAAATTCTGAACGCGGAGTTACGGGATGGGTCGGTTTTTAGTATAGTTGGGAAATTTCATTGTCATCAGGGTTAGAAACGTAACATTTGCTGTCGCTGGAGCTTGTGTCATGCAGTGTCACAGATGAAGACCCTTTGAAGAATCTTGACTGCTCTCAAGGAGGACAACATTAGAAAGAAACTACTTAGCTGGCACAGATGAGGGAGTCAAGAATGGGAGGCATTGAGTGGGTTCCGAGTGAGAAAATGATTCCGGAGAACTCATCGCTTAGGAAAGGTTTCGCACTGACTAAACACGAAATACTACGCAAAAAAAATCTGAACGCGGAGATACGGGACGGGTCGGTTTTTAGTATAGTTGGGAAATTTATTGTCATCAGGGGTTAGAAACGTAACATTGCTGTCGCTGGAGCTTGTGTCATGCAGTGTCACAGATGAAGACCTTTGAAGAATCTTGACTGCTCTCAAGGAGGACAACATTAGAAAGAAACTACTTAGCTGGTACAGATGAGGGAGTTTAAAATAGGAGGCATTGAGTGGGTTCCGAGTGAGAAAATGATTCCGGAGAACTCATCTTTTAGGAAAGGTTTCGCACTGACTAAACAAGAAATACTACGCAAAAAAAATCTGAACGCGTAGTTACGGGATGGGTCGGTTTTTAGTATAGTTGGGACATATCATGTCATCAGGGGTTAGAAACGTAACATTTGCTGTCGCTGGAGCTAGTGTCATGCAGTGTCACAGATGAAGACCCTTTGAAGAATCTTGACTGCTCTCAAGGAGGACAACATTAGAAAGAAACTACTTAGCTGGCACAGATGAATTAGTCAAGAATGGGAGGCATTGAGTGGGTTCCGAGTGAGAAAATGATTCCGGAGAACTCATCGCTTAGGAAAGGTTTCGCACTGACTAAACACGAAATACTACGCAAAAAAATTCTGAACGCTGAGATACGGGACGGGTCGGTTTTTAGTATAGTTGGGAAATTTATTGTCATCAGGGTTAGAAACGTAACATTTGCTGTCGCTGGAGCTTGTGTCATGCAGTGTCACAGATGAAAACCCTTTGAAAAATCATGACTGCTCTCAAGGAGGACAACATTAGAAAGAAACTACTTAGCTGGCACAGATGAATTAGTCAAGAATGGGAGGCATTGAGTGGGTTCCGAGTGAGAAAATGATTCCGGAGAACTCATCGCGTAGGAAAGGTTTCGCATTGACTAAACACGAAATACTACGCAAAAAAAAATCTAAACGCTGAGATACGGGACGGGTCGGTTTTTAGTATAGTTGGGAAATTTATTGTCATCAGGGGTTAGAAACGTAACATATGCTGTCGCTGGAGCTTGTGTCATGCAGTGTCACAGATGAAGACCCTTTGAAGAATCTTGACTGCTCTCAAGGAGACAATATTAGAAAGAAACTACTTAGCTGGCACAGATGAGGGAGTTTAGAATAGGAGTCATTAAGTGGGTTCCGAGTGAGAAAATGATTCCAGAGAACTCATCGCTTAGGAAAGGTTTCGCACTGACTAAACAAGAAATACTACGCAAAAAAAATCTGAACGCGAGATACGGGACGGGTCGGTTTTTAGTATAGTTGGGAAATTTATTGTCATCAGGGGTTAGAAACGTAACATTTGCTGTCGCTGGAGCTTGTGTCATGCAGTGTCTCAGATGAAGACCTTTTGAAGAATCTTGACTGCTCTCAAGGAGACAATATTAGAAAGAAACTACTTAGCTGGCACAGATGAGGGAGTTTAGAATAGGAGTCATTAAGTGGGTTCCGAGTGAGAAAATGATTCCAGAGAACTCATCGCTTAGGAAAGGTTTCGCACTGACTAAACACGAAATACTACGCAAAAAAATATCTGAACGCGGAGTTACGGGATGGGTCGGTTTTTAGTATAGTTGGAACATATCATGTCATCAGGGGTTAGAAACGTAACATTTGCTGTCGCTGGAGCTGGTGTCATGCAGTGTCACAGATGAAGACCCTTTGAAGAATCTTGACTGCTCTCAAGGAGGACAACATTAGAAAGAAACTACTTAGCTGGCACAGATGAATTAGTCAAGAATGGGAGGCATTGAGTGGGTTCCGAGTGAGAAAATGATTCCGGAGAACTCATCGCTTTAGGAAAGGTTTCGCACTGACTAAACACGAAATACTACGCAAAAAAATTCTGAACGCTGAGATACGGGACTGGTCGGTTTTTAGTATAGTTGGGAAATTTATTGTCATCAGGGGTTAGAAACGTAACATTTGCTGTCGCTGGAGCTTGTGTCATGCAGTGTCACAGATGAAGACCCTCTGAAGAATCTTGACTGCTCTCAAGGAGGACAACATTAGAAAGAAACTACTTAGCTGGCACAGGTGAGCGAGTTAAGAATAGGAGGCATTGAGTGGGTTCTCAGTGAGAAAATGATTCCGGAGAACTCATCGCGTAGGAAAGGTTTCGCACTGACTAAACACGAAATACTACGCAAAAAAAAATTCTAAACGCTGAGATACGGGACGGGTCGGTTTTTAGTATAGTTGGGAAATTTATTGTCATCAGGGGTTAGAAACGTAACATATGCTGTCGCTGGAGCTTGTGTCATGCAGTGTCACAGATGAAGACCCTCTGAAGAATCTTGACTGCTCTCAAGGAGGACAACATTAGAAAGAAACTACTTAGCTGGCACAGATGAGGGAGTTAAGAATAGGAGGCATTGAGTGGGTTCCGAGTGAGAAAATGATTCCGGAGAACTCATCGCTTAGGAAAGGTTTCGCACTGACTAAACACGAAATACTACGCAAAAAAAATTCTGAACGCGGAGATACGGGACGGGTCGGTTTTTAGTATAGTTGGGAAATTTATTGTCATCAGGGGTTAGAAACGTAACATTTGCTGTCGCTGGAGCTTGTGTCATGCAGTGTCACAGATGAAGACCTTTTGAAGAATCTTGACTGCTCTCAAGGAGGACAACATTAGAAAGAAACTACTTAGCTGGCACAGATGAAGGAGTCAAGAATGGGAGGCATTGAGTGGGTTCCGAGTGAGAAAATGATTCCAGAGAACTCATCGCTTAGGAAAGGTTTCGCACTGACTAAACACGAAATACTACGCAAAAAAATATCTGAACGCGGAGTTACGGGATGGGTCGGTTTTTAGTATAGTTGGGTAGTTCATTGTCATCAGAGGTTAGAAACGTAACTTTTGTTGTCGCTGGAGCTTGTGTCATGCAGTGTCAAAGATGAAGACCCTCTGAAGAATCTTGACTGCTCTCAAGGAGGACAACATTAGAAAGAAACTACTTAGCTGGCACAGATGAGGGAGTTAAGAATGGGAGGCATTGAGTGGGTTCTGAGTGAGAAAATGATTCATCGCTTAGGAAAGGTTTCGCACTGACTAAACACGAAATACTACGCAAAAAAAATTCTGAACGCTGAGATACGGGACGGGTCGGTTTTTAGTATAGTTGGGAAATTTATTGTCATCAGGGGTTAGAAACGTAACATTTGCTGTCGCTGGAGCTTGTGTCATGCAGTGTCACAGATGAAGACCCTTTGAAGAATCTTGACTGCTCTCAAGGAGGACAACATTAGAAAGAAACTACTTAGCTGGCACAGATGAGGGAGTTAAGAATGGGAGGCATTGAGTGGGTTCCGAGTGAGAAAATGATTCCGGAGAACTCATCTCTTAGGAAAGGTTTCGCACTGACTGAACAAGAAATACTACGCAAAAAAATATCTGAACGCGGAATTACGGGATGGGTCGGTTTTTAGTATAGTTGAGAAATTTCATGTTATCAGGGGAAAGAAATGTAACATTTGCTGTCGCTGGAGCTTGTGTCATGCAGTGTGACAGATGAAGACCCTTTGAAGAATCTTGACTGCTCTCAAGGAGGACAACATTAGAAAGAAACTACTTAGCTGGCACAGATGAATTAGTCAAGAATGGGAGGCATTGAGTGGGTTCCGAGTGAGAAAATGATTCCGGAGAACTCATCGCTTAGGAAAGGTTTCGCACTGACTAAACACGAAATACTACGCAAAAAAAATTCTGAACGCTGAGATACGGGACGGGTCGGTTTTTAGTATAGTTGGGAAATTTATTGTCATCAGGGGTTAGAAACGTAACATTTGCTGTCGCTGGAGCTTGTGTCATGCAGTGTCACAGATGAAGACCCTTTGAAGAATCTTGACTGCTCTCAAGGAGGACAACATTAGAAAGAAACTACTTAGCTGGCACAGATGAATAAGTCAAGAATGGGAGGCATTGAGTGGGTTCCGAGTGAGAAAATGATTCCGAGGAACTCATCGCTTAGGAAAGGTTTCGCACTGACTAAACACGAAATACTACGCAAAAAAAATCTGAACTCTGAGATACGGGACGGGTCGGTTTTTAGTATAGTTGGGAAATTTATTGTCATCAGGGGTTAGAAACGTAACATTTGCTGTCGCTGGAGCTTGTGTCATGCAGTGTCACAGATGAAGACCCTTTGAAGAATCTTGACTGCTCTCAAGGAGGACAACATTAGAAAGAAACTACTTAGCTGGCACAGATGAGGGAGTCAAGAATGGGAGGCATTGAGTGGGTTCTAAGTGAGAAAATGATTCCGGAGAACTCATCGCTTAGGAAAGGTTTCGCACTGACTAAACACGAAATACTACGCAAAAAAATTCTGAACGCGGAGTTACGGGATGGGTCGGTTTTTAGTATAGTTGGGAAATTTCATGTCATCAGGGGTTAGAAACGTAACATTTGCTGTCGCTGGAGCTTGTGTCATGCAGTGTCACAGATGAAGACCCTTTGAAGAATCTTGACTGCTCTCAAGGAGGACAACATTAGAAAGAAACTACTTAGCTGGCACAGATGAGGGAGTCAAGAATGGGAGGCATTGAGTGGGTTCCGAGTGAGAAAATGATTCCGGAGAACTCATCGCTTAGGAAAGGTTTCGCACTGACTAAACAAGAAATACTACGCAAAAAAATTCTGAACGCTGAGTTACGGGACGGGTCGGTTTTTAGTATAGTTGGGAAATTTCATGTCATCAGGGGTTAGAAACGTAACATTTGCTGTCGCTGGAGCTTGTGTCATGCAGTGTCACAGATGAAGACCCTTTGAAGAATCTTGACTGCTCTCAAGGAGGACAACATTAGAAAGAAACTACTTAGCTGGCACAGATGAGGGAGTCAAGAATGGGAGGCATTGAGTGGGTTCCGAGTGAGAAAATGATTCCGGAGAACTCATCGCTTAGGAAAGGTTTCGCACTGACTAAACAAGAAATACTACGCAAAAAAAATTCTGAACGCTGAGATACGGGACGGGTCGGTTTTTAGTATAGTTGGGAAATTTATTGTCATCAGGGGTTAGAAACGTAACATTTGCTGTCGCTGGAGCTTGTGTCATGCAGTGTCACAGATGAAGACCCTTTGAAGAATCTTGACTGCTCTCAAGGAGGACAACATTAGAAAGAAACTACTTAGCTGGCACAGATGAATGAGTCAAGAATGGGAGGCATTGAGTGGGTTCCGAGTGAGAAAATGATTCCGGAGAACTCATCTTTTAGGAAAGGTTTCGCACTGACTGAACAAAAAATACTACGCAAAAAAATATCTGAACGCGGAGTTACGGGACGGGTCGGTTTTTAGTATAGTTGGGAAATTTATTGTCATCAGGGATTAGAAACGTAACATTTGCTGTCGCTGGAGCTAGTGTCATGCAGTGTCACAGATGAAGACCCTTTGAAGAATCTTGACTGCTCTCAAGGAGGACAACATTAGAAAGAAACTACTTAGCTGGCACAGATGAGGGAGTCAAGAATGGGAGGCATTGAGTGGGTTCCAAGTGAGAAAATGATTCCGGAGAACTCATCGCTTAGGAAAGGTTTCGCACTGACTAAACACGAAATACTACGCAAAAAAATTCTGAACGCTGAGATACGGGACGGGTCGGTTTTTAGTATAGTTGGGAAATTTATTGTCATCAGGGGTTAGAAACGTAACATTTGCTGTCGCTGGAGCTTGTGTCATGCAGTGTCACAGATGAAGACCCTTTGAAGAATCTTGACTGCTCTCAAGGAGACAATATTAGAAAGAAACTACTTAGCTGGCACATATGAGGGAGTCAAGAATGGGAGGCATTGAGTGGGTTCCGAGTGAGAAAATGATTCCGGAGAACTCATCACTTAGGAAAGGTTTCGCACTGACTAAACAAGAAATACTACGCAAAAAAATTCTGAACGCTGAGATACGGGACGGGTCGGTTTTTAGTATAGTTGGGAAATTTATTGTCATCAGGGGTTAGAAACGTAACATTTGCTGTCGCTGGAGCTTGTGTCATGCAGTGTCACAGATGAAGACCCTTTGAAGAATCTTGACTGCTCTCAAGGAGGACAACATTAGAAAGAAACTACTTAGCTGGCACAGATGAGGGAGTCAAGAATGGGAGGCATTGAGTGGGTTCCGAGTGAGAAAATGATTCCGGAGAACTCATCTTTTAGGAAAGGTTTCGCACTGACTAAACAAGAAATACTACGCAAAAAAATATCTGAACGCGGAGTTACGGGACGGGTCGGTTTTTAGTATAGTTGAGAAATTTCATGTTATCAGGGGAAAGAAATGTAACATTTGCTGTCGCTGGAGCTTGTGTCATGCAGTGTGACAGATGAAGACCCTTTGAAGAATCTTGACTGCTCTCAAGGAGGACAACTTTAGAAAGAAACTACTTAGCTGGCACAGGTGAGCGAGTTAAGAATAGGAGGCATTGAGTGGGTTCTCAGTGAGAAAATGATTCCGGAGAACTCATCGCGTAGGAAAGGTTTCGCATTGACTAAACACGAAATACTACGCAAAAAAAATTCTAAACACTAAGATACGGGACGGGTCGGTTTTTAGTATAGTTGGGAAATTTATTGTCATCAGGGGTTAGAAACGTAACATATGCTGTCGCTGGAGCTTGTGTCATGCAGTGTCTCAGATGAAGACCTTTTGAAGAATCTTGACTGCTCTCAAGGAGACAATATTAGAAAGAAACTACTTAGCTGGCACAGATGAGGGAGTTCAGAATAGGAGGCATTAAGTGGGTTCCGAGTGAGAAAATGATTCCAGAGAACTCATCGCTTAGGAAAGGTTTCGCACTGACTAAACAAGAAATACTAAGCAAAAAAATATCTGAACGCGGAGTTACGGGATGGGTCGGTTTTTAGTATAGTTGGGACATATCATGTCATCAGGGGTTAGAAACGTAACATTTGCTGTCGCTGGAGCTAGTGTCATGCAGTGTCACAGATGAAGACCCTTTGAAGAATCTTGACTGCTCTCAAGGAGGACAACATTAGAAAGAAACTACTTAGCTGGCACAGATGAATTAGTCGAGAATGGGAGGCATTGAGTGGGTTCCGAGTGAGAAAATGATTCCGGAGAACTCATCTTTTAGGAAAGGTTTCGCACTGACTAAACAAGAAATACTACGCAAAAAAAAATCTGAACGCGGAGATACGGGACGGGTCGGTTTTTAGTATAATTGTGAAATTTATTATCATCCGGGGTTAGAAACGTAACTTTTGCTGTCGCTGGAGCTTGTGTCATGCAGTGTCACAGAAGAAGCTTTGAAAAATCATGACTGCTCTCAAGGAGGACAACATAAGAAAGAAACTACTTAGCTGGCTCAGTTGAGGGAGTCAAGAATGGGAGTCATTGAATGGGTTCTAAGTGAAAAAAAGATTCCGGAGAACTCATTGCGTAGGAAAGGTTTCGCGCTGACTAAACACGAAATACTACGCAAAAAAAATTCTAAACGCGGAGTTACGGGACGGGTCGGTTTTTAGTATAGTTGGGAAATTTATTGTCATCAGGGGTTAGAAACGTAACATTTGCTGTCGCTGGAGCTAGTGTCATGCAGTGTCACAGATGAAGACCCTTTGAAGAATATTGACTGCTCTCAAGGAGGACAACATTAGAAAAAAACTACTTAGCTGGCACAGATGAATTAGTCAAGAATGGGAGGCATTGAGTGGGTTCCGAGTGAGAAAATGATTCCGTAGAACTCATCGCGTAGGAAAGGTTTCGCGCTGACTAAACACGAAATACTACGCAAAAAAAAATTCTAAACGCGGAGTTACGGGATGGGTCGGTTTTTAGTATAGTTGGGAAATTTCATGTTATCAGGGGTTAGAAACGTAACATTTGCTGTCGCTGGAGCTTGTGTCATGCAGTGTCACAGATGAAGACCCTTTGAAGAATCTTGACTGCTCTCAAGGAGGACAACATTAGAAAGAAACTACTTAGCTGGCACAGATGAATGAGTCGAGAATGGGAGGCATTGAGTGGGTTCCAAGTGAGAAAATGATTTCGGAGAACTCATCGCTTAGCAAAGGTTTCGCACTGACTAAACAAGAAATACTACTCAAAAAAAATTCTGAACTCTGAGATACGGGACGGGTCGGTTTTTAGTATAGTTGGGAAATTTATTGTCATCAGGGATTAGAAACGTAACATTTGCTGTCGCTGGAGCTTGTGTCATGCAGTGTCACAGATGAAAACCCTTTGAAAAATCATGACTGCTCTCAAGGAGGACAACATTAGAAAGAAACTACTTAGCTGGCACAGATGAATTAGTCGAGAATGGGAGGCATTGAGTGGGTTCCGAGTGAGAAAATGATTCCGGAGAACTCATCTTTTAGGAAAGGTGTCGCACTGACTAAACAAGAAATACTACGCAAAAAAAATCTGAACGCGAGATACGGGACGGGTCGGTTTTTAGTATAGTTGGGAAATTTTATATCATCCGGGGTTAGAAACGTAACTTTTGCTGTCGCTGGAGCTTGTGTCATGCAGTGTCACAGATGAAAACCCTTTGAAAAATCATGACTGCTCTCAAGGAGGACAACATAAGAAAGAAACTACTTAGCTGGCACAGTTGAGGGAGTCAAGAATGGGAGTCATTGAATGGGTTCTAAGTGAAAAAAAGATTCCGGAGAACTCATTGCGTAGGAAAGGTTTCGCGCTGACTAAACACGAAATACTACGCAAAAAAAATTCTAAACGCGGAGTTACGGGACGGGTCGGTTTTTAGTATAGTTGGGAAATTTATTGTCATCAGGGGTTAGAAACGTAACATTTGCTGTCGCTGGAGCTTGTGTCATGCAGTGTCACAGATGAAAACCCTTTGAAAAATCATGACTGCTCTCAAGGAGGACAACATTAGAAAGAAACTACTTAGCTGGCACAGATGAATTAGTCGAGAATGGGAGGCATTGAGTGGGTTCCGAGTGAGAAAATGATTCCGGAGAACTCATCTTTTAGGAAAGGTTTCGCACTGACTAAACAAGAAATACTACGCAAAAAAAAATCTGAACGCGAGATACGGGACGGGTCGGTTTTTAGTATAGTTGGGAAATTTTATATCATCCGGGGTTAGAAACGTAACTTTTGCTGTCGCTGGAGCTTGTGTCATGCAGTGTCACAGATGAAAACCCTTTGAAAAATCATGACTGCTCTCAAGGAGGACAACATAAGAAAGAAACTACTTAGCTGGCACAGTTGAGGGAGTCAAGAATGGGAGGCATTGAATGGGTTCCAAGTGAGAAAATGATTCCGGAGAACTCATCGCTTAGGAAAGGTTTCGCACTGACTAAACACGAAATACTACGCAAAAAAAATTCTGAACGCGGAGTTACGGGACGGGTCGGTTTTTAGTATAGTTGGGAAATTTATTGTCATCAGGGGTTAGAAACGTAACATTTGCTGTCGCTGGAGCTTGTGTCATGCAGTGTCACAGATGAAGACCCTTTGAAGAATCTTGACTGCTCTCAAGGAGGACAACATTAGAAAGAAACTACTTAGCTGGCACAGATGAATTAGTCAAGAATGGGAGGCATTGAGTGGGTTCCGAGTGAGAAAATGATTCCGGAGAACTCATCGCTTAGGAAAGGTTTCGCACTGACTAAACAAGAAATACTACGCAAAAAAAATTCTGAACGCTGAGATACGGGACGGGTCGGTTTTTAGTATAGTCTGGAAATTTATTGTCATCCGGGGTTAGAAACGTAACTTTTGCTGTCGCTGGAGCTTGTGTCATGCAGTGTCACAGATGAAGACCCTTTGAAGAATCTTGACTGCTCTCAAGGAGGACAACATTAGAAAGAAACTACTTAGCTGGCACAGATGAGGGAGTCAAGAATGGGAGGCATTGAGTGGGTTCTCAGTGAGAAAATGATTCCGGAGAACTCATCGCTTAGGAAAGGTTTCGCACTGACTAAACACGAAATACTACGCAAAAAAAATTCTGAACGCGGAGTTACGGGATGGGTCGGTTTTTAGTATAGTTGGGAAATTTCATGTTATCAGGGGTTAGAAACGTAACATTTGCTGTCGCTGGAGCTTGTGTCATGCAGTGTCACAGATGAAGACCCTTTGAAGAATCTTGACTGCTCTCAAGGAGGACAACATTAGAAAGAAACTACTTAGCTGGCACAGTTGAGGGAGTCAAGAATGGGAGGCATTGAGTGGGTTCCAAGTGAGAAAATGATTTCGGAGAACTCATCGCTTAGCAAAGGTTTCGCACTGACTAAACACGAAATTCTACGCAAAAAAATCTGAACGCGGAGTTATGGGATGGGTCGGTTTTTAGTATAGTTGGGAAAATTTCATGTCATCAGGGGTTAGAAACGTAACATTTGCTGTCGCTGGAGCTTGTGTCATGCAGTGTCACAGATGAAGACCCTTTGAAGAATCTTGACTGCTCTCAAGGAGGACAACATTAGAAAGAAACTACTTAGCTGGCACAGATGAGTGAGTCAAGAATGGGAGGCATTGAGTGGGTTCCAAGTGAGAAAATGATTCCGGAGAACTCATCGCTTAGGAAAGGTTTCGCACTGACTAAACAAGAAATACTACGCAAAAAAAATCTGAACGCGGAGATACGGGATGGGTCGGTTTTTAGTATAGTTGGAAATTTCATGTCATCAGGGGTTAGAAACGTAACTTTGCTGTCGCTGGAGCTTGTGTCATGCAGTGTCACAGATGAAGACCTTTGAAGAATCTTGACTGCTCTCAAGGAGGACAACATTAGAAAGAAACTACTTAGGCTGGCACAGT
>JAXGGA010017160.1:0-25012 GCA_038373865.1 Uloborus plumipes | reverse complement strand
GTGTATTGGGACGAAACACCAAACAGGAAAAAACACACCAACATTACCTTAAAAATGTCTTGTGGTAAAATTAAAATATTTTGAAATAAAGCTTTAATGAATATTAAATCAAAATTTTTAAATGCATTAAATTTAAAAAAAAATCATTTTTTCTAATCGTATGAAGAAGTTAATTATTTTCATTCTTAATTTTAAGGTTAATGATGATACGCTTCGTGAAACATTAATGAATAATAAAAAAAATCATTAATAAAATTGTCATTTATAAAGATATAGTCGTCAATCAGACAAATTCTGTAGTTTAAGAACTAACTAGAGACACGTGTAAAAATATGACTTTATTATCGCTTTCCTATTTTAAAGCACTTTATGGGTTAATTTTGCCTCGCCAAATATTTAATGGCCATTATGAAACCGCTAAAAGTGTTTGATATAACATCCGATAACAGATCAATAAACTTAATGCGCATTTGCTTCATCAACTTCTAAAAGCAAAAGGTGCTTAACGCTTTTTAAGATCTTCCGAACAGCTTATCGAATATACCAATACCTTTTATGATTTTGTTTCTTTTTCGAAGCTTCATTTTCATTTAAACATTTAGGTTAGGATTGATGAAGGCATTTAAAGTTAAGCGTTTACCTGGACGGATACAAATGCAGACAAAGCTACTTATTGAAAACAAAGGGTCAAAATATATTGTTCGTATTGGTCAAATTAGATTACATATTGCAACGTAATGTTTTCTCTTTTTAATACGTTTTTAAGAGATTTAGTAACTAAAATTTATAAGTTTTAAGGTGCTTTGATTCCTAATTCAAAGCTTTTCTAAAAATAAATTATGTGACTTTGAAACGAAAAAACTTAAACATTCTCATGCAATGTTTTTCATAATGCATAGAAAGAATTATGTTCCAATAAAAAAAAAAAAAAAAAAGATGACCCAACATTTATATAAGCATGAATCTAGCTCTAAGGTTTAGATTTTTAGATCTCAAATAACCTCTTTTCCTTAATGTAAATTATG
Organism: Uloborus plumipes; assembly: GCA_038373865.1. NCBI lineage: Eukaryota > Metazoa > Arthropoda > Arachnida > Araneae > Uloboridae > Uloborus > Uloborus plumipes. Next base: position 23,987 of record JAXGGA010017160.1, on the reverse strand, counting down.
TCATAATATTATATTTTCATTTTTGTGTTTGTTTTTGTTATTTGAAAGATATCTGGCAGTTTGTCAACTGCTTAATAACTTGATAAGTTCAAAACGCATAAAAAATGTAAAGTTACATGTTTTAAAAGGCGAGTAGATTTCAAAATGAAATATAACAAACCAAAGAATAAGTAAATAAAAACTTAAAAACTTGCTAACATTTTCATAGTTGGAATTACAAAAACACTGAAACAAATATTGACACACTATTTTTAAAAACAATGTTCAAAGATGCTAACAATGTATTTTGAATTAAGATGGAATTGAAGCCAAACAACATAGAAAATAATTATTATAAGATACAATTTTAGGAAACATTCGAAAAGTACTACCACTTGTGCTGCTTTTTGAAACTGCTAACGATTAACACAACGCCCTTGTCTTGCATCAATAGTACAATTCATCAGCCTAGAACAATGAATTATAAGCAGTAGAAAGTACAGCAAAGAGAAATAGTTAAGATACATTTTTACAAAATAACAAACTGAAAATTACGTCATAAAATTAGACAAAATAAAAAAGGGCAGTTCATATTATTATAGAACTCGCAAAGGAATTTTTTTTGCATTAAAGTAAATTAATACCTTAAAAAGGTAAAACATAAATATTTTTCTAGTTAAACACTTTTATTTAATCATGGAAAATATTTTCAATCAAATAAATGAGTAAATAAAAAAGTGTATAACAAATCATGAAATAAAGCTCGAATACTTACATAAAACAAAAAATAAATGAAATAATTCAAGATAATTGCTTGAATAAATATGTCAATATAGTAAATAAATTGTTGTAAATAAATAAAAAAAAATGAATAACAAGCATTTTGCCCGTTCCCGCGCGTTTAAGGCAAAGTCACGGGTTAAACTTGAGTTTCCTATTTTTCTTACCCGTAAGTAGTACCCACACGGTGGAGTGTACAAACTTCAAGTTTAAAAAAAAAATGAAATAAAAGTAATTATTTTTTATTTTAAGCAAAAACCTTAATTTATTTCTTGTCTTGCATGGAAAATAGGCTTTTATGACGGTTTTCTAGAAAATAATATTGATGATTTGTGGTTAATGAATGAACATACACAATATATATAAAACTATGAAATAACAAATAATAAATCCCGTTGAAGCTTTTTTTTAATTTTTTTTTAAAAACGTGTGGGTGTGTGTGTGTGAATACGAAGTTTAGACACTTAATTTGCGACTTTTATGAATCATAGGGGCATGTATTTAATAATACAATTTCATAGTAATATTAATAATATTTAAAAGAATAAAAAGTAAAATAAAAGCACAGTAGTGTATAAACTATTTTTTTTTCAGAAAACGGCAATAAAAAAAAACAATCACAAAATATTTTCAATAAATACCTTAAACTAAAGATATTTATAAGTGAAGGATTAAATCGAAAAAGATATATAACACATGTAGCTTATTGAATACATCAAGTGCGAAACATTATACATTTTAAAATGGAATTCACTAACATTTTAGTCCACTCAACACAAATGTCCCTAGCTGAACGGCTAACCTACTATTTAAAAAAATATATATTGATTTCGCGTAAAGGGATTATTATTTCCCTACTCGGAATTCTGGAAGTACTACTGAGAATCAGAAATCACTATCAACATCATAAGAGCAATTTCGACGCTACTCGTAAACTAGTCATCTAAGAATACAAGTTGATCTGAATAAATATGCGTAAGCATTAATTTCTTTGAATTATAACAAATAGAGTCAACATTTCATTTCCGAATTTATCTAAACAACTTATCAGTAGAGGCAATTTTCTCCGTTTCAAATAACTCGCAGCTAAGAGACAAAAAAATCAAACTGACTGATTTTAAGGAAACCTTTGTTGTAATTTCGTAGACTGTTTTCGTATAACATTTCTACATCACAGTTTAATCTTTATTCCGGATTTATGTTTTAAGTTATAGTATCAAATTATGCGAAAGGATTGCTTTAAAAATGGAGAACTAAGGAAACATCTGTGTGATTGATTTACACAGTAAAAAATGAATGTTGTTTTTACAGTATAATGCAGCTAATTTTACGTATTTTTTTAGTAATAAACTGTAAAAATGGCTAATTTTACAGTAATAAAATGTAAAATTACTAGTTTCACAGTTTAGTACAGTGCATTTTACAGTTTTAAACTGGAAGCTTTGCTGCCAGTATTATACTGCTGTTTTTACAGTATAATACAGCTAAATTTTGTGGCAATAAATTGTAAAGTTGCTAATTTTACAATTTAGTACTGTGCATTTAACAGTTTTAAATTGGAACCGCTGTTTCCAGTATTATGCTGTAAAAAACAACAGTTTATATTTTTAAGTGTATACATTTATAAAGTAGCTGGTGAATTTCTTTATTACTAAAGTTGCTTTAATTATTTTGCTATTTTCCTTGTTAATTTAACCAATTTATTGATTTGATTAATATAATGCTTAAAATAGAAAAACGCTTCTTTCGGTTTCTATTTCTCTCGATTGAGATAATTTAATTGAAAATGTCAATATAAGCAATTACCTATTATTATTCAAAAGTGTGTTTGAAGAACCGTAAGCTTATTTGTTCTAAGTATAAACTTTTGAAATAAGATATTTACCTATGGTTTATGCTTTCGCTTCGTACATATTTATCAGGGGCATTTTCATTATTCTGGCATGTAAACCGCATGAATTATCATATAAATGGATCCTGTTTGAAAAAATCGTTATTTGAAAATTGCATTAGAAAGCCTTCGGGAAACTAAACCTGACACTACACAAAAGGTACGAACAAAATGTTCACGCATAATTGTGTTTACCTACTGAGCAAAATTATCGATGCATTTAAAATGCAGAAAAAATAGCATAAATTTCAAGGAGCGTAAAATATGTTTTGGTGTGTATAACGTGACATCAAGTAGATCTACAGAACTGAACTAAAATGAACTTTAGCTTTTTTGAAGGCATTCTGTAAAAAAGTGTTTAAAATCTTTTTTTATTTTTAGTTTCTTCTTGTAAATTTTTATGTCACATATTCTGATGCACATATCTAATTTTTAAGTGTGGCAACATTTTTAGCGTGATAAAAGGACACTAATGTAAGACTAAAAACGTACAATTAAAAGATAAACCTTAAAATTCCCGAAAGGTTATGCTTGTTTCAGAACAAATGTACAATCTGCTAAATGTGAAGCAAGAACCTTGAAATTAAATCCAAAAAAAAACATGCTGAAGTGTATTAGTAAATCTAATATATAAAATTCTCGTGTCACAGTTTTCGTTGCCATACTGCTCCGAAACGGCTTGACCGATTTTGATGAAATTTTTTGTGCCTATCCAGCATCTATGAGAATCGGCCAACATCTATTTTTCATCCCCTTAAATGTTAGGGGTAGTGCACCCTTATTTTTTTTTTTTTTTTGTTCGCACATAACATCTGATCTACTGAACCGATTTGGACGATTTTTTTTAATCGATAGGAGATGGTGTAACTTAGGTACCATGTACTCATATGACGATATTTGTTCACTAGAAAAAAAGTTATGATCGAAAAACTAACATTTCATGTCATTTAAAACAATATGTGTTATCGTAAATCCTTACTTCATTTAGCGACCCAATGGTCAAGTGGTTATGCGCGTCAGGTTGAAGTTCCTGATCTAATGAGATCGAATCCAGGCCCGCAAGATTTTTTTCGAACATGGTTTTTTTTTGAATGATTTCAATGATTGTAATGTCCTTATGCAGGTACATCCCCTCATGGGGATCTACACCATATTTTTTTATAGTACAAAATGACAGTTTTGGTCGGATCTTTGTTAAAATTGGCAATGGGGTCCTTCAATGTTGTAGAATTTTCTTATGGACGTTTGCGCCATTTTTGGGGGCTTTGAATCGATTGTGGCAATAAATAGTTTTTGATTTGCGGCACTTATATTATTTTTTCAAAAATTATATACACTATCAATTATATTATGTTAATTTTTGTAACTTTTTAAAATTCTGTATTTATACCTTGCATTTACGTCAAATTCAAGGTAAAATTAAAAGTCAAAAATTCTGAAGAAGATAAATATATGTTAAAAATTAAAGTAACTATTTTTTGTGATTTTCATATTGGTTGTGACCAAAAAACATCATTACAAACAAATAAAATGTATCAAACACCATGAGTGTTGAGTTATTAGGCAAAATCTGCTGTGTAAATTTTTTTTTTTTTCACTGCGAGAGGGGGGGGGGTATGAACGACCATTAAAGTGACAGAAATTTTTAAAAAATAAAGGTTGGATCTCCAATTATCTTGCTTCGTAATTTGAACCCGCCCCGGCCGTGCAACGGTACGCGATTAGTCATTCAAAAATTAATGAAAAACGTGATCGAAGCCAGGATTTTAAATGGCAAGTTCAGAGGTGAAAATATACTCATACCACGGATTCCTATTATACCTACAGATGTGCCAATTCAATTCAAACGTATTCAGTTTCCGATTAGATTGGCATTTGCAATGACTATCAACCCACACCCCAACACCATGTTTTTCACACGGACAATTATACGTGGCATGCTCTCGAGTGGGTAAACCATCCAGTTTGTTTGTGTTAGATAAAGATGGACTAACAAAAAATATTGTTCACGCTATAGCATTAAGAGATTGATATTGTTTAATAGTGTTACTGTCGTAATTGTTTAATTAATGATACATAATTTTAAGGAATAAATTATAATAACTTAAAAATAATGTTTGCCTTTTGTTATTTTTATTTTCCTTCATCGTTCCCAACGCTCCATGCTTATTTCACGCATATACCACATTCTTACATACATACAATATACACATTAGGGTGGGTCGAAAAAAAATAATTATTTTTGTTCGAAACGCTATACCGCGGAAAACTTGCCTCTAGGGTAGGTAAGTAAAATGCAGATTAAACAGAGGAAAAAAATTCAGTCCCCAGCTAGCGCATTGTACTTGAAATTTCGATTTTTTTCGAAAATTAAGTTATTTTCCAAATTTTTTTGCAATACTAAATCAATAATATTTTATTCCGCTACAGTAAAAATCCTTTACTAAAATGGTTGAAAAACACAAAAAGAATGTTAACTGGTCAAAATCGTTTAGTTTGCGGCGGCGCAAAAGAGTCAAAAATCGGTAAATTATTTCGTTTCATGCTCGCAGCAATTCTAGTCGGCCTCGTTGCCCGGTGAATGACAGTCATTACTGTTCAATGTATCAAGCTTTTCAACGCATTTCCCACATGGAAATTAGTTTTTCCGAGGAATTTGAAGATAAACTGATAAAAACTGGGCATAAAGATTCTGAATAGCACGCTGGAACTAAGTTACCTTGGCAGATGCGCATGATATTAAAAAATACTGCATTGACCTGTGATCGCTCCAGAATTTCGAGCAGAGCAACGGTTGTTGAAGCTTCAAGTATGATGAATGTTAACCGGTTAAAATCACTCAATTTGCGGTAGAGCAAAAGACTCAGAAATCGGTAAATTATTGCATTTAAGGTACATACTAGAACCTTAAAGGAATATGTAGTAAATTATTCTGAGCTCTGTGTGTTAAAAGATAACTACCTTTTTAGTTTACACTACAGTTTATTGTAATGAAGTAAGCATAGAAAAGGTACTAAAAGAGCACATTAATCTTGGCTTTTTTATTACGGTAACATATTTATTGCATTGCAAAAGTCTCACTATTTTTGTGTGTTTAAGTCGAAGCTGTACTTGCTGCAAAACTTTGGCATTGAATCTTTTGATTAAAAGGGTAGATCTTATTAAACCATCTCGGTTCTTCCGAAGGCGATTTTTTTAGCTGTTTTGTGTTAAATAAGAACTTACCCATCTGTCACCAATTTCACCAGCAGTAATTTTAGCCCACGATTAATCATCAGAAACTCTTCGGAAAAAAATGGAAGTGGTGTAAGTGTAACAGTGATCCGATTAATTATTTCTGTGCAGTTCGTTGCCTGAAGGGTAATTTTTAAGACCGAAAATACCTTATTGATTCTGGTTTGCGGGATTATTTTCTAGTTTTTATAATTTTCTGAAACCTAACTTACTGATTTATTTTCCTGCATCCACTATCATCTTAAGAAGCAAGTGCTCTGGATGGGAAAACAATGCATTTCTTTAAATCACAGGATCAACTACTCTAATCAAATTCTCCCATAGCAATCTTATGGATTTGATTTGCTTCAAAAATATGTGTAGGACCATCTGTTATGTACTGGCTTTTTTTTTTAATTTGAGCCATACAAACATATATGATTGAGAATAAAAACATACTAACAGTTTGTGATTATCTGAAGGGGTTTCCGCACTTACATATAGTCTCAAAACTGTTAGCTGTTGTCATCCATCGTGAGTGGGAACGAGGACCTGGTTCGCGAGCAGTAAAGTCCACAGTGCAGCTGCCTGACTTTATAACAGAACTTATGCACACAGGTATTGTTGTTCTTTGTTTACAATTGGAATCAATGCCTGGTACTTCAAAATCCAGTATTGGAAGTTTTTTGCACTTATGAAGATGAATACTAATTAGCTACTAAATGATTTTAGCATAGTCGTTTCACATTTTAAGGCTTGAAACAAATGCTCTACAAAGACAACTCGTTAAAGTGCAAAGGCAAACTCCCCACTGTAGAGGTGTTCTGTTGTTCTATAAAACACATAAATATTTTCTCCAACCCTGGTTAGTAACTGTGCCGTAACTTTTATACATCTAGTTCGTCTAAGGAAAAACGACACTCAGTCAGATTAGAGATAATGCTATCAGCAATGTTCTGAGCAGTTTCACTTAATGGTGTAACGTGACCAACAAACACACAGATCCATGTTTTTAATTAAAGAATAATGTTACTGTTTTATGTATGGTTGGGGTTTTAAGTGTTTTTGGTTAATTTTCTGAATTACAAGGGCGTTATTCGTCCTTCCATCAAAAAAAGTCCTTAGAGCGGACTGCGTTCTTCAATGCATTGGTTTTAAAGTTCACTACGTTATGCTTTTTTCCCTTCTAATTTTACTTTTGTTAATAATGTGAGAGTAGCCGTCATTAGTAACGATATTCATATCTTTCATCATACTTGAAGCTTCAACGGCCGTTGTTCTGCTCGAAATTCTGGAGCGATCACAGTTCAATGCAGTATTTTTCAATAGTATGCGCATCTGCCGAGGTGACTTATAGTTCAAGCGTGCTATTCAGAATCTTTATGCCTAGTTTTTATCAATTTCATTTTCAAATTCCTTGGACGAACTAATTTCCATGTGGGAAATGCATTGAAAAGCTTGATACATTGAACAGTAATGACTGCCATTCACCGCGCAACGAGGCCGACTAGAATTGCTGCGAGCATGAAACGCAATAATTTACCGAATTTTGAGTCTTTTGCGCCAATGCAAATTGAACGATTTTGACCAGTTAACGTTCTTTATGGGTTTTTCAACCATTTTAGTAAAGGATTTTCACCGTAGCGGAATAAAATATTATTGACTTAGTATTGCAAAAAAATTTGGAAAATGACTTAATTTTCAAAAAAAAAAAAAAAAATCGAAATTTCAAGTACAATGCGCTAGCTGGGGACTCAATATTTTTCCTCTGTTTAATCTGCATTTTACTTACCTACCCTAGAGGCAAGTTTTCCGCTGTATAGCGGTTCGACCCACCCTAATACACATTCTACCATACATACATACATACATACTTACAATAAGTAAGCTATTTTTTGTCTACACTAGAAATTACTATGAAATTATTTATATGGCAAAACAACGTTTGCCGGGTCAACTAGTTAATGTATAAAATGCAAAAACGCGTGTAATTGCAGACTTCACCTGGGGTTACAATGCATATCTTTTGAAATGAAAAAGAGATAATGTTATAGATGAAAAGGCATACGAAAAAGCATTTGTCGGAGTATAATATAACAATTTAAAATATTAGACGTACAAAAATGATTTTTTCAAGAGCAGCTATTTGATAGAAGCCTCTCTTAAGATAAACTTGCAGAAATTCAACCCAAACTTCATCACACCTTAATTTACACTAGCGGGATATGCAAAATTACCGACTTGGAGCAGTGCTCGCTTATTTTTCTTTTACTAGCTTATTGCGCTGATGATATATTTGAGGACTCCAATACATATTTTTCACCCCCTTTGTATATGATATTTTATCTCCATTCGAGTGCAGAACGCAGATATATAATTTGCAGCAAAAAGAAAGAAAAGAGCATCTGGAGCGAGAGTACGAGCTATTTTCACCGCTACATGAGTGTAAAGCAACCACTCAAGTCACTTGAAAAGACTGTATAGTTAGTTGTTTCTTAAAATTTTACGATAAAATGTACTGACCTGCGTTTTGCTAGCACTTAGTTACCATAAAATAATATTTAAATAAGGAATAACTAACTTTTAAAACATGTTTTTACCCACTATTTAACAATAAGAGAAACGTGTATAAGAGCCAATATTTAGAAAAGTGCCAATTTGAAGTTAGAGTTTTCTGAAAAAAAAATGTTTTTGCAGAAAAAAACTAATATTGGATTTTAAGTCTAAATTGGGTCTAAATGCAAGAAAATAAAAGGGGGGAGGTCAAGGAAGTTATTTACCCCCTCCTTAGAGTACTCACTTTTAAGCCGTTACAGATCTGATGAGTGTTACAGATCTGATGTTAATATGAGCTACATATTTGAGTTTATGCTTTCAGTCTTCGTTAACATCTCTAAATATGATATCATTTCCTTGCATTTTTGACATAGAATTAAGATAATTATATTAAAATATATATATTAGGCTAAAAAATCAAATTTCATTATAAGGAAAAGCATTTCTTGGAAATAAAAATGAGCGAAAAGGTTTTTAGACAAAATAAATTATGAGATTACCAAATCCAAGCTAATAAAACATTTGTTTTGTTTTGAAACAACACACAACTCTGCTGCTTGCTTTAATTAGTTGCAGGAAATTTAATTTCTTGATCAGAAATTCAAATTTAGCATGCTAGTTATTATCTAGTTATTTAGCGAAGTTATGAGAAATTGAAGCACCAAAAAAAATAAATAAATAAATAAATAAATAAATAAATAAAATAATAATAATTAATTAACTTAATTTCTGCAGTTTCACTTTTTCTTATTTTACTAACTTCTATTGTAAGGTCATACAAACCGCAAATGAAGCAATTGTACTAAAAACTCATTGCTTTCATTTTTTAAGAACAAAAATATTCAATATATGGCTAAAACCTATGATTTTTGCTTTTTATAATTCTGAAACGTGTGAGTTAGTTCTGTAACATATTCGCTGTTTTTCAATGTTACCGCTCTGACTGTTGCCGATCTGACAAACTGACAAAGTTTTTTCTTTATTTCCGAGTCGATCGCACTAAACCAAAATCAAACACGTGGTTTTTTCACTTGTAATAAAGGACTATACTTATACATAAAATGTTTTTTTAAATAATAAAAACTGCGCATTTTAGAGCGTGTTACCGATCTGATGACTCAAATGACACACATTTTATAAAATCACTTTACAAAATCTTACCTACAATTTTAGATGCAGAAATGCAAATTTTTAATTACGATTCGATAAAACATTCCACCAGATACTCAATATCACGTGGTATAGGTGTAGAAAATGATTTTGGGAGCCTAAACATAGATCGGAAGTTACTGTTACCACTCTGACGGCGGAACTTGGGACACGCTTATTTCGCATCGGCTAGAAAATCAGAAATCGATTAAAACAAAAATGAAGTAAAACATTAACAAAGGGGTAAAAATAGAATCGTTTTTCGTGCAAGTGCGTTTTTTGGGGAAGTTAGAAAGTGCGCATGACCTGTTTGCATGCTAAGCTTTGCTACTTGGGACACGTTACCGATCTGATTTTTGATGTATAAAAACAATATTTTCTAAAGAAAAAAATTTTTTTTTCTGATGTTATTAGATTAAATGAAAGCAGAACCTTGTCTTCTTTCTGGGGAAAATTATTTTTTTAACTAGTTATTGAAATACTAGTGAAAATTCACTTGGGACTCAAATTGGCACTTTTCTAAATATTAGCTCATAAATAACTCTAAAGCTATTCACAATGCAGGAAAACGACTAAAAAATTTCATCTCTAATGTAAATACTCATTAAGCGTACTAATAAATTATCCATTTTTTCTGCATAAATGGCAGATAGAAATTGCGGTTACTTAAAAAAATGCGTTTATGGGAAAAATAATTTAGCTAACGGCTTTAAACATTACTATAGAAATAAAGGGAATGGCGATGGTCTCATTTTCGTCTCTGTTAACCACATTGTGAGGAATTTTTGAATATGACACGATTCCAAAGTGCTATTTCCATTCTCTCACTTTACATTCAAATGAAACTTGAATCTCCAGATCCTCATTTTGTGGCCCTTTATTCCTGCTGGCTGTAAATCAGGTACCATAAATTCAAAGGGAGATATTTTATGCATGCGTCTGGCAGTGTTGGCAACATTAGGCATCTAGATTTTATTCTAGTTTCCGATAAAAGTTATTTCAAAAAAGAATGTTTATAGCATCCCTCGGGAAAAAAATACCTAAAAAAAGGGGGGGGGCGAGTAAATCAATGAACTAAATAAAAATATAGTAGTATTCTTAAACATTATAATTAATATTGTCCCCTTAAATATTGACTTTTAACTGATAAGGCATATTTACCCAAGTAGCACACTTCGTTTTTTAAAGGTTGAAAAATGGTTATTAACGTTGTAACAACCGCTTAAAAACGTTTATAAAACGTTTAAAGGTTATTTGTGAAACCTGGGAAGGTTTCATTTTCAGTTCAATACAGTACAGCATAAAAATCCAGATACGTGATGAAACTCAATATACTAATTTATATTCACAAAAAGAAAATTTTAAACGTTTCTGAAATTGGACATATCAGATATATTTCTGTTGAAAACATGCATCTTACAATAGAGATAAAAATGTCTTCCTCTAGTTACAGTAACACGTTTTTTTTTTTAAATTCAGTAAACATTTATTGTGCTAATATGTTTTCTCCTTCCAAGTTCTTAACTCCGTCCAAAAGCTTGGTACAAACTCTTTTGCGCCTTTAGATTCTGAAAAACTAAATTCCTTGCGTTGGGTGCACTAGATTCATCAGAGGTAGTGATTTGACCACAACCATTTTAGAAACTGTAAATGAAAAAAAAAATGCAAAGGCTTAGTTTGCACCAGATTAATAATGCCTTATTAGACGTATGCCCTATCCGAATTTGTCGAACTAACAAAATAAATTTAATGCTGTCTGACATTTGCGGATCACGTCAAACCCGAAATTATTTAAACGTATTTCCAAATCTTCAATACACAATTTAGAAAACTATTGCTTTTTTTTGAGTAGAGGGGGGGGGGGCATTTATTTTTCTTTTCATTTGTTTCGAAAGTTACAACAGGACACGCTAAAAACTGAAAAAAACAATGTAAAATTTTCTGGTCTCTGTTTAAAACAAGCCTTATTTAAGAATTAAACTTACTTTTACAGTTTTTGTACTATTTTTACAATCCCCAAACGTGTACGATGCATGCTGCCAACATTACTGGTGATTTTTTTTGCAAGGATTTTATTGGAAGGAAACACTTTTGCTTTTCAACGCACTAAATTTTATGCAACGCTTTTTTACCGAAAAAAAGATTAAACAGTTACGTGCAAAACATTCACAAATTGTTAAGGACACTAACTAAATTACTCCTTTATGTTTTTAAACTAAGCGTTTTGTAAATGTAGGTCATTAAATTGTTAAAAACATTTAAACCTAGACGTAAAAGGCGTAGCTGTCTTTTAAAGCATTAGTTAAACTGTGAAAAAATGAGAAAAAAAATAGTCAAAAGATATTAAAAAATAAAAAAAAAATATATTAATTACAATTTAATGAAAAAAAAAAAAATGTGCAGATAATATACAGATCATACGTTAAAAAGTGAATAAAATGTTTGTTCGTTTAGTAATCAAGCATGCAAAATACTTATAGTATGTGCAAAGAAAATTTCTCGCATTAATATTATTCAACATGTTCCCAGTAACAGGGTTTAAGAATTAAATATGGTTTGGAAATATGTTTTATTGTGCTAATCTTATTTGGTTCGATAGTAACATCATTTGATTTGAAGAATTTCTTAAATAACTTAGTTTAAGTTAAAAAAATTTTTTAATTGGAGCCGTTTTAATAAAGTAAAGCATAAATTCTTTATCTGTAAACTTCTTTACTCACTCAAAGCAAAGATTGTTTTAAGGAAGAATTTTCGAACTTACGATTTACAGAAAACATTTCGAGTTGAAGCATTTTTCTTTTCTTTCCTTTGAATTGCACTTCGAAAATTGGAATGAGAAAAATTTCTCACTTGCAGAAAAATCGTAAACATTTCTGCGGTAACAAAGAGCCAGGATAAGGAAAACATCCCCATTTTCCTCGTTCTATACGGCGAACAAATGTTACACACCTCCAGAGTGTAAATACCATATCTGAGGTTATTCTTTCTTGGATACAGATTTTCCTAGGGCATTTTTGTTTATGTACCGGTTCCAAACACGATAATCTTTCGTTTTTGTTTCTGCTAAATTTCAGTAAGGATTATTGGAGTAGTTATAAACAAAGTTTCAAAAGGTCAGATGTATAACATTTACGGAGAAAACTAAATGAAGCATAGAACAATTTTCAATGAAGTAAGAGGAAATAAAATAAGATGAAAAGAATTGTCTGATAACGCGTACCGAGGAAGAAAAACTTGCGACTAGCTACTTTTTGATAACAGTGGCTAAAAAAGCTCTAGTTTTGTCATGTTTTCTATCTTTTGCTAAGGGTTTTAACTGTTTTTTTTAATGATTTGTTGCAGACAAGTTAATGGCTTTGTAAAATCTTTACTTCAGATAGAGAAAATTACTTTAAGTTACTTTTTTTTTCATTGGTATCACAATATTTCATTAAATGCAATTTTCCAACACTTTGTAAATATTCTAATTTGCAGTAGCGTCTTTAAAAAAAGTTTTTTTTTTTTCTCTCTCTCATAGTTAATTCAATTTTGGGTTCATTTCATAAAATTATGAAATGTAGGTACAGTGTAAGAAATGGGTGTTTTTTTATAGTATAATGCAGCTAACTTAATCGTAATAAACTTTAAAAATTGTTAATTTTAGAGTAATAAACTAAAAATGCTAATTTTACAGTTTATTACCATGCACTTTGCAGTTTGAAACTGGAATCTCTGCTGACAGTATTATTCTGTTGTTTTTTAAGACAGCTAAATTTTAAGGCAATAAGCTGTAAAATTTCTAACTTTACAGCATGAAACCGTAAAATTGCTAGTTTTACAGTTTATTAGTGTTAAATTTAACGGTTTTAAATGTGAACATCTGCTGCCAGTATTATACTGTAAAAACAGCAGTTCATTTTTTTCAGTATAGTAGAAAAGGACAAAGTTAAAAGGTGTTCAAATGAAGACGAATACAACTGCAACACTGATTAAAACTCAGTAAAAAGCCGTTGCAACGAATACCAACGTGACGAAATATTCGTTTAAATGAAAAAAAAAAAAATCAGTCCGATTTTATTCTATTATACTACTTGTAGATCAATATAATACAATTCCGGTTACAGAAAACAAAATTTGTGGTTTCGTGAAGTTAGTTGCAACGGGGTTTCACTATATTTTGTTAAGAGACAGAAAAAAAATATGACAACTTATTAGTAAATGGTGGAACTCTTAACTCTGAACGAAATATTATTTTTTTAAAAACACTGTGAATTAATAAAGGTAGAATATCTATCTAGAGAGCACATAGTAAATAACGTTTAAAATTGGTTTTTGGGCACAATAGGCATGCAGTCTCAATTTCCTTTCCTGGTGACACGTTTGCCAAAGAAGGTTCCCCAGCTAAAAAATATCTTCAAAAATTTTGCAAAAAAATTTTTTTTTTACAGATTCTGTGAAAATTTTGCAAATGCTTCGAAGACATCAAAATATCTGCATTTTTTCTTGGTTTCACTAATTATTATTTAAAAAAAATTTTGCATATTTTTCTACTCTCATAATAATTTGCAAAAGTTTCGAAGACTTTAAATGTTAATTTATGACATATGCATTTTCTCTGCAAATATTTCAAAGACATCAGATATCTGCACTTTATCTTCATTTTACTCATTATTCTTTTTTAAAAAAATTAACACATTTTAGTACTCTCATAATAATTTGCAATAATTTGAAAGACTTACAATGCAATTTTGAAATATATGGATTTATTCTGCAAAAATTTTGAAGACTTCAAAATGTCTTAGTCTAATGGAATCCAACTTTATTATCTACCTAATTTGAAAGCTGATAGTGCAACTTATTTTCAATCACTTTATTTAATGGCTACAAATGCAATTAGAAAACTTAAATCATTTAAATAAATTTCAAACATTTATTGATTATGGTGTGTTTTTGGTACAGGTCAAACATTCTTGAATACATATAGAAGCGTATGTGGATATATTTCCAAATATTGAACTTCCAATTAAGCTTGAAAATATCTTATTCACGTAATGCCCCTTAAAGTGCGCCCTTGCAAGGTACAATATGTACTACAGGTAGAGTAAATTGCCCTCTAGAACCAATAATGGATTTGAGATTCTGTCACATAATTTCTCAGAATTGAGGTCGTGAATTGCTGCTTTTTAGAATGGGGGGAGGACTCATACCTGCAGAAACTTTAAGTTTTATCCTAAACAACTTTTTCTCCCATGATCCTAATCAGATTTGCATGCATTTCAGTAAAAAAACATTATATTCATACTAATAAAATGATATGATTTACGCCCTTAGTCTTTCATAGATGACGCCTCCTGCAAAAAAATTTCCTTTTAAAGTAGTATTTTTCTCCCCCGATAAGATCAAGTAGCGTCTAGTGGTTGGCGTGTCCTGCTGGAGTCGCAAGGGACCGCGTTTAAATCCCGCGGAATGAATATATTAAATTCAAAACAATCAATAATTAAATGAAATAAGTTAATTAAGTAATTAAATAATTAGAATCAAGATGGCGGCGATCATGGATCAAAAATGGCGGATCAAAAATGTCGTCACGGTTAAAACACGTCACGGCCCTGTATAGTGGGGCGCTTACTGCTTTGCAGAAATAATCTGCAAACAAAATCTGAAGATATTTTTTGCAGATTATTTTTGCAAATTACTTGTTCCAAATATACCTAAAAATTTTTTGCAAATTTTTTGCAGAACTTTTTTAGCTGGATCTAAATGCACTACAACGGTAACAGAATATGTCTTATCCATAAATAATACTTAAGATCAGCTGTCACTTATCAGAACTCAAAATGGAAATACCAGGGTTAGGATTCAGAGGTTTTGAATAATTGCCTTTCTGGAAATAAAAATTCAAAAAAAATAGTTTTCGTTCAACAGATTTACAGAGGATATTTTCCATTCTGTTTCAAATGATATGAAGAAATTGGTAGGAATGGATTTGTTAACTTTTGATTAAAACGGCTAGCTTTAGATTTTGATATCTATAACAACTATGGATTCGTTCCGTTGAGATTTCGAGAAGAGTAAAGGGTTTGATTAAGACCAAATGAAAGGTGTAGAAAATGCCAAAAAACAAGTTTTTCTAAAAAGTAGTTAATTATAACATTTTGATAGATTGCTCTGAGTTCGAAAACATTTAATTGTGTTAAACTTCCTGAAACTAAAATTTAAATATTTGTTTTTATCATCATAAATATCTGCAAAAGAAAGGGATTATTTTGTTTTTGTTTTTAAATTAACAAAACATAATTGTTTTTTTTTTTTTAAGTGAAATTCTAACTTTGACTAATCCCCCCCCCTCCCCCTTTAGTCAAATCTTCAGAATCAGTTTTTTACGTGAAAAAAAAAATAAAGAAATAAACATGTTTTCTAAGATAGAAAGAAAATAGCACCTAAGAGGAAATAGCTTTTAAGAGTCTGATGCATGGTTTGCTTCATGATGGAAAATTCTCTTGAGTGCATCTTGGAAAGATGGAAAACATCAAAATATTTCAACTTGAATTTGGCTGCATGCCGGATACTTAATTTTAACATCATTTAATGAATTTTACATTAATCAGAATAAAATGAAAATTCGCATCTTTAGAGTGACTTGAAAAAGACTAACATTCATAACATTTATATTTCGTAGTAAGATTATGTTCACTTAATCAAAAACAACAAAAAAATCATTGGTTAAAAGTTTTGTATTGTATTAATGTATTGAAATTGAATTGCATTGTATACATATATTAAATAGTTTGCAGATCTGTTTCTAAGTTAATGTACTAAATTGCACTAACAGCCAAGATATTACACACTCAACCAAGATCTTAAATCGTCTTTCCAATTTATATATTTTTGCAAGATATGACAAGCTAGTTACAGCAGGTGGATTTCAAATGATTAATAGTTCCACGGCAGACTTATTGCCTTACGTAAGAGTTCTTAATGATTTTTTTTTTTTTTTACATGCATATAAAAAAGAAAAAAAAATCAGAAAATCAGTTAAAAGATCCAAACATACGCTCGCGCTCAAGAGCGTGTGTGTGTGTTAAATTTCACACCGAAGTATTACATGTTTTCTTTTCAAATGTTTTGCAACAAAAATTGAAATGGCAGCATTTCTCTCCAGGAAAAATGATATCCGTTTGGGAAGTAACAAAGAGACGAGATAAGCAAAGCATCCGTATTTTTATCGTATGACCATCCTACGAAATGTTACACATTTCGTAAAGAGTAAATACCATTCCCAAAGAAAATGTTCTTGAAAGTTTCAATCTGTATTTTGAAAAGTAACATTTTTTGGACGGTTGAAAAAATTTCTTTCGGTGCTTTTTTTTTTTCTTTTCTATATTTAGTATACAGAGAAAAACTTGGTTTGTTGGGTTTTTACGTATAAATTAAAAACATGTCTTAGTTCAAACATTTATAAATCATTTCAATAATAGAAACGTATGAGGTCCTATAGTAAGTAAAGAATGACGTGAAAAAAATAATACAGTTCTTTTCCAGTTAAAATATTAGTTTAAAAATATAATCAGAGCTTTTATGGCACCCATTGCTTAATTTAATGTTATCAAATGATTTTAGAAACTAATGCAGCTACAGTAGGCATTCCTCAAAGCAAATAAGGATTATGGGTGATACTTTTCTAAATAGTGTATTCTTCAAAAATTTTTTTTCTCTTTGAGAGATTAAAATTAATCAATCGTAAGCCATGTGATTTTAAAATCAAAGTTGATATTGCGTTGGGCTACTATTAAAGTTTTGTAAAATGTTAATGTCTTTTCACGGTTATTATAATTGTTATTATCATTAACATTATTTTTTAATACCGGTTGAGAAAGCTATGTGGTATTGTTTTCAAATATTTGCCCGTTAATGTTTTTTTCTCATGTCTCTCAAGGAAAAATGAAAATTAAGGGTTTTGGAAAAAATAAATTCCTTTCATTACAATATGGGAACGTTGTTTGAAAGTTTAGTTTATAAATTCAAATTCTTTCAAAATTGTAAACAGCGCTTAAAACTAAACTGTAAAACTTATGAAGCTCGCATAATTTACATTAAATAAATATTTACTTTTACCAATTTACACTTCTATGTATTTCTTATTACGTAATATTCTTGTTATTATTTGTATTTTTTTTAACTTTTTTGTCTTCCTTCTACCCCTTAAGCGCTAGATAAATGCATGGTTGACCGCTTGTATGAGTCTTAATTGTATTGATCATGTCCGTGACAGTCTGTCTTGTTAAAAACATACTTTGTGCTACATTTGTAAAAGGTACAAAACGAGAAGGAAACACGGAAAAAAGCATTAAAATGACACTTAATAACATTTATACCTTTTACACACGAAAATTATTTTTAATTTTCACCATATTCTTTGTCTTTTTTAAAATTAATTCCGTAACTCCTCTTTTATTTCTAATGTGGGTTCAAACTTAGAATAAAAGTCGGCAGTCGGCAAACATTTAAATGCCTTAAGCAATAGAAAAAATTACTTCAGCTTGAAAAATTTTCTAATGCATGGTGGTATATATGAAAGAGAGCTTTCTCAACTCCCACCAATTCACTTTATCCACGATTCAATCTTTCTTTCCCCCTTAACTGCCATTCAAAATCCAAGTTTTAAAAAATGTTTAGGCAGCAGCATTTCAGTTTTACGTCATTCACATTTCAAGTCCTTTATGCAAAATGCATTGAATAAAAGAAATATATTGGTCAGTTTTTTTACTTAATAGTCAACATGTTATTGGTAGCGCATATTTAAGGGATGTTTTGATACTTGATATCGACAAATTTTTCGTTTTGATACCGACAAATTTTTCGTTTGTTTTCTTTGGTTAAGAAAGGTATCTTGGTGTTGAGCTGATTAAGTTTATGTACATAATATATGTAACAATTTTCATTGGTACAGACAAACTAATGTTCCATAAATATCTTGAAACCAATATTGCTAAGTTTGAAAATGAAATCATTTAAATCATGGATGATAAAATGTGTTTTTTTTTTCTAAAACTTGTACCCCTGAAATCATTTAACGTATCAAAGATAAAAATTTGTTCAACACACTGTTTTTGCACATTTGCGTGTTTCTTATAGGAAAAAAATACTCACGTCTGTACATTACACCATACATTTAAATCCTGGGAAAAACAATACATTAAATAATCCGACACTTTTTTTTTTGTAAATCATATAAAACTGCTGTACTTTTTTATTATAACTAGCTTATACCCATACATTTTAAATTTATACATTAAAAAATCTCGAACTCATGCATTTAAACTGTGTGTTGTTAGAAGGCAAGTAGTTCAATTTTAACTTGACGTGTGTAACCTTGCGGTTTTTTTTTCTAATTTGAATTAACTGCATTTGTACAACTACACAATTTTCCCTTGGAGAAACGTTCCCCTATGTTGATTCAACCTGGAATTTGTGTACAACTTAATGGAAATTCGATTAGCAATTGTATTTGTTTCGGAATCTACAGTGTGCCTTTGAATCCACAACAGTACTGTCAAAACTCAATCTTTAATGTAAAATTAAAGCATGTTATAAATATCAATACATCAGAATGATTTTTTTTTTATTTCATTGCGTAACACACTAATATATTTAATAATTTTGAATTGCATAGTTAAATTTCCCAATGTATTATAAACAGTAATTTCTTACATCTATGCGGTGTCTCTGATTAATAAAAGACAGTTATTAATTGGTATTTTAGTTTAAAAAGCATGTGTTTAATGAATATGTACAACATATTAAATAAACTTTACAAGCATAGAACTGTTTGAATACCAACAATGTTTTTTTCCCTTTAAATATCATACATTATTTTTACCAAACAACGATTATATACATAAAGCAGTATAATTAAATAAACCACCCACACTGGTATTACACGCCCAACTGAAACATACGATATCGGTAAATGTACATTAAATCGTATGACCTCTGGAGTACTATTTTTCAATGATTTCGTTTGCATTGGACGTAGTATTGGGTTAAAAGAGGAAATAAAAATGTCCGTTTTTCCACACATAAGTATCCTACTCGTAAGGTAAAAGGAAACACGAATTTTAAATAATAGTTTTATTCTCCGTATATACTAAAGAAAAATGAATGTAAAATTCCTTCCCCCTATTTTCTCATCAAAAAACATGTATTAATATTTAAAAAAAATGCTTTTAAGGCAAAACACAATTACAGTGTAAATCTTTTTACAAAATAACTAAGCCAAAGCATGATTTTGGTCCTTCTGTTACAAGTTTACTGAGATAAAAACGTGGTAAAAACCAGAACTATAAATTTGTTAAAATGTTTTAGCAAAATGATATTTGAGAATCTATGTTACTCTCTCTCTCTCTCTCTTTTAGTAAAATATAAAATCATACGTCTCATTGACGTACAAATTCTGCGCTTTGCGTTAGTGTTGTCTTTTTACAGATCTTTACAAATTAATAAAATTAGTTCTGTCAAAAATTGCGACGATTATTATTGCTTTAGAACCAGTCTGTAAAATACCGTGCAGAAACTTTCGTTTTCATTTTTTTTAATTAGCATTTATTGTTCAATTAGTGTTTCGTACAAAAAATCTTATGTTGGTTTTAAATAAATTGAAAAAAAAAAAAAAACAATATATATTAAGAAGTGTTTATTGACAAGTACTACTAAAAATAAGTTTTAAATAAAGTAACCCCCCCCCCCACTCCCGTACAGTTCTAGCTTTATGTCTTGCTTAGAAACTTTTAACAGTTTACATAGCTGGCAATGTCGGAACAACTAATTTTTTCTTACTTTCCGAATGTTTCTAATTAGTGTGAACGCAGATTTATAATTTTTTTCTTTTGTTTTATTCGTTTTTGTTTTTATTTGTTTATTATACATGCGTAGGTACCAATATTTTTAGTTCAACACATTTTCGTGAGACCGAAACTAAATAAGGCTTTATTTTCCCGCCGTAAAAAAAGAAATGAAAAAAAAATCCTTCTTAAAGGGATAAAATACTGTTAAGAGTTTCCATACACGATTTATATCAAAGAAGCTAAGCTTATTGAAGTGCTGCTTAGTGATACAAAAAACTTCGGAACAGTTTAGCTTAGATTTTGGAGTAATGCCAGAAACTCAACTTATGCACTTTCAATGCATCTTGCTTTATGGAAGAACTAAATGCAAATTGTATAGTTAAAATATGTTTTACGTGCATGAACTTTAGAATATTTTTTGATCTCTTATGTATACGTGATATAATTTGTTATTATTTATGTTCAAATTAATTTCAAAACATAGTTTTTTTTCAACTACTAGAGCAAATATTTATCGAATTTTTTTTTTCATTTTTCTTTTAAAAATTTTTAGTAAGAACTGACTGATAAGATAAGTAATGAAATTAGTTTGATAAACAGTATTATTAATATATTTTTTAAATTTTTTAATGATGCTTTAGCTTTTATTCAAAAATATTTAGTAAGTATTTATCAGAAAAATAGAGAAATCAGTGTTATCTACATTGACTATAGGTCTCAGTGAAGTGCCGTGCCCTACCATCAATGTGTCCTAATTTGAGTTATGAAAACTATGTTGTTGTAAAAAAAATTAATATATAGAAAAAGTTGCAAATATGCAACTAAATGTAAATATGAAATAATAATAAGAAATGCATATTTTTTTGAAACTGGGGGTGGGGGAAGATCCGCAAGGTTTTAAGTTTATCTAGATGGTCATCTGCCTTAGAGGGAAGACTTTTTATTAATAAAGTTTATCCCGGTGCTATTTCGGTTAATTTTGTTTCATGTCGTCTCTAACTCAACCGAGAGTCACTGATGGATGTTATTAACTTCTGCGTTAATGATGCACATCTAAAAAAAAATAGTATTCCTACACTGTAAAAAATGAATGTTGTTTTTACAGAATAATAGAGCTAATTTTATACTATTAAACTAAAAATTGCTAATTTTACAGTAATAAACCGTAAAATTGCTACTTTTACAGTACTAAACTGTAAGATTGCCACTTTTACAGTAATAAGCTGTGAAATTGGAAATTTTACAGTTTATTACTGTGAATTTTACAGTTTTAAACTGGTATCTCTGCAGCCAGTATTATACTGTTGTTTTTACTGTATAATACAGCTAAATTTTACGTCAATAAACTAAAATTTCTTACTTTACAGTAAGAAACTAAAATTGCTAGTTTTACAGTTTATTACTGTGCTTTTTACAGTTTTAACACTTTCCGGTCTAAGCCCGAGCTCAGCTCGGGGTGCCGTTTTTGTTGAAGATGACTAAGCCCGAGCTCAGTTCGGGATCAAGTTTGAGCTACTGTTGCTCTGAAAATACGGGGTTTTTTCGTTTTAATCCTTTTTAGATATTATCTATGAACCTTTTACTTTCTTAAAAAAAATATAGATGGCACCACCAATCAGAATTAACTGCAGGAGACGCTATAGAATCCAAGCTTATACGAGTTAGTGCAAGCGTGCGACTGCAAATCCGTGTTTTGAAATGTACCACGCCAAAGCAAATTTTGCAAAATAATGTGTATTTGAAAATTTAATCTTTTTAAAAATATTTGTTCAAGATTTGGGTAAGTTTTTAATTAAATTTGTGCATATTTTCATGGTCAAAAATGATATTTCCCTATGCGGAACTTTTTTTTCAAGTTCCAAATATGCATTTTTTGACAATTTCTTACTAAATATTAATTGTTGTTTCACTTAAATAGGTCTTTCATTATGAAAAAAAAACATTTTGAAGTATTTAATGAAATTAAAATTACCAATATTAACTTTTCCAAGTATTTTTTAAAAAATCACGAAAAGCGACAAAAAACCCCAGTCTGGAGGGAGATGCGCGGTCGAAAAGGCTCAGACCTGAAAGTGATAAATTGGAACCTAGGCTGCCGGTATTATACTGTAAAAACAACAGTTAATTTTTTGCAGTGTATGTTTGAAAATGGTGCATTTTGTTGTCAAAAAAAAAAAAGGGGGGGGGGGGGCAAACACTTTTGTAACCATAGTGTCTTCTTTAAAATATTAAACGCGGGAAACATTCTGAAGAGAGCCTGTCTTATAAAAATATTGTTGAACAAAGTGTAGTAGTAATGTCTTATCATGTTTCATAAAATTAGCATGCCTTATTTTTTGCTCAAACGTACTGCGCTGTTTTTCAAGTTTAGCAGTGTGTGCTTCGTTTGTTATTAAAATCCTAAATATTAAGAAGGTGAGATCGTTCAATGTAAATATGTAAATCTGTAAAAACATGAATTGATACTTTGCAACTGAGTATAGTCAAGTGTCATGCAAAACTCAAGAAGAAAAGTACACATAGAAGAACTAAAAGAAAAAACCATGAAAACTTATCATTGAAGGCTGCGATTTTTGAGTAAGAAAATATGTAAAAGCGCTATGTATGTGATGATAACGCTTTAGGGTAACGTTTTTCAAATTGAATTTGAAAAAAAAGAGAAGGATACCATGTTTAAAGGATTTCCAAGAGTATAATTTTAAAAGGTTTTTTCCTGAAGAAATACAAATAATACAATTTCTTAAGGTTGTTTTTCTTTCCTCCCTTCCCCTCGCTAACTTTCAGCGAAACAAATTTAATATTCAGAACCAGGCGTATTAATACGTTTTGTGTTTATTTCAGACTTAAACAACATGGATAACAGAAAATATAATTAGTTCCAGTTACCTGGATACTGAGTTCAACAATTTAAAAAACACAAAAATAAAAACTATTTTGAATTTCATATATTTTATACGTTGATCCAAGTTGAAAACTTACAAAGGTTTATTTGCTTTTTTACTTGGATTTGTTATTCACTTTTTAATGTAGTGATACCGTGCTCTGACTCAAAACCTGTGAGTACGGTAACAAACCGTGATAACAATTGCGTTGTGTTTGGGATATCTCCGTCCATGAATTAAGACTCATTTTAAAGCTATACTCGATTTATTTAATGATTAGACAAGACAACAGATGTGGGGAGGAGAGAGTGCAACGGACTTACCCAGAGGGGCCCATCATGTTCGCATGCCCCTTTCATTCCATTTTTCACATCGAAGTGCCTTTGTACGAATCGCCCGCCGACTTCTTTCTCTCTGCGTCGTAACCTCTCTCTCAGCCGAAGCCGAGACGCTCTTGGCGCCGGCTGTCCGTGACCTCTGAACTTAGCTGAACGCAAAGGCGCTAGCTCTCCGTAACACTCCTCCCCCCCTTCAAAATATATACACAAAATACAATACTTTGATCAAACCAAACATGCTATACAAAATAAAATACAATACTTTGAACAAACCAAACATGCTGTACTCAATATGCTTCAGAGCATCTTTTTTTTTAGCAGCACATTTTAAATTACTTCACAAACTAACGTTAAAAAACACAAAGAGTAAATCAAG
>JAXGGA010017159.1:0-25015 GCA_038373865.1 Uloborus plumipes | reverse complement strand
GCCCAGATCTTTTTTAATCTGGACTAAGCCTGGACTATTTTTGCTAAAACCGCCAAGTAATTTTTTAATATCTCTCCCAAAGTTCTCTGTCTAACTTATCCCCTCTCGTAATTAATTGTTTTTTCGATCTCCCTTGGATTTCTCCCAGGGATCTCCTCAGCCAATTAGAGGTTGGCTTTACTCCAGCTAACCGCCCCTTCCGGGGGCTCATTTCCACCAACGAGATGACTGGAAGGTAGGGGGCTTCACCCCAAGTACTTCCAACTTCAAATTTAGAATTTCGTCCTAACTTACTATCAGACCTTCCAGCAGGTCGTTGCAAGCGGACGTGTTGTACTTATTTTGTCATATTCAACATACGTATCGAGAAAGTTCTCGTATTGTGTTTAACGATGAAGCCTTCAACTTCTTCCAAAAAGTCAAAATGTTCTAGCAAGAAAGTGCGTTTTAATGTACCCAAGTCCAAGAAAAGAAATCGTGCTGTGTGCGATGCATCATTTTCTGCCGATTCTCTGCCTCCGAATCATTTTCATCTTGGTGATCAAAAGTATTTAGTTATTTCAGATTTTGCGAAAACTGTACGTATTAATTTACGGGAATATAAACTGAATGAGACTAACCAGCTAACCCTTCATCTGGGAAAGTTTCATAGAAAAAATTAATTCAATCGACTTTCCAAAAGACGACCAGGAAGGTATCATCATTCGTGACTGCTTTATGATCTCCACTACGCTGATTGAAGACGAAAGGTACGTGAACTTGCAAATATATTTTGTGAAAAATAATTTTTCTCGTGAATTTCTACCAAATATCTGCTTGTTAAATGAAAGTCAGTGGAATCAACTGAAAGTGATTCACGAGCATGTTTTATCTGCAACATTTTCTTTTATGTTTGGACGTGTATTTCAAGACTCAGTGTTACAGGAAGTTGAGAAACTTGTTCCGAATCCTCCTGCTATCAGTACTAAAAACACAGATACTGAACTCGCTTTAACAACATCAATCGTGGAACTTTTAAAAGAACATTTATCCAGAAATATCCGTGCTCTGTTTCAATGTAGTGGATGTTCTACTGAGCAAGGTAATCAACTTGCTCATGAGTGTACAACTTATAATTATGAATTTAGACTATGTATCTGGGACTGCTGTACTATGAAGATATCGTCTTATCTTTCGTGTATGCTGTCACAGCAACAGATAGTGTACTGCTTCCAAACCCCAAAAGGTTTACTGTTTCCGTAACCAATGCTCCATTAGGGTGCACTTCAATTATCATGTCTTTTTTTAACTCTGACAAATTTGACATTTCAACTAATCACAGACAGTTAGACAAACTCATGCCACGCAGTGAATTATCAATTGAAAAAGATAAGACTCAAGAAGAAACTGCATCAGAAAGCAATCAAAATCCAATTATAGTTCGTACCCCCTTTAGTTTATTGGTGAATGGGAATTTACGACGTCCACCCCGTCTAAGACAGTATGTGGTAAAATTTAAAAAATCGCTGGTAATTATAATACATCTTGCGCACCAATTCTAAACAGGGTTCAAAATAAATTACACTCCATCCAGCCATCTACGAAGGGTTTCAGATATCTAAAGAGCACTAGGAGGGAACAAGTTATAATAAACCGTCTTCGTATTGGCCATACCAGGTTCACCCATAATATATCTTATGCCGAGAACCAGCTCCGATATGCAACAACTGTAATGTAACACACAGTGCTCCATATTCTAAGTATGTGCCCAAATTTTAATCACATACGCTTCAAATTTTTTAATCATTTTCATCCGTCATTAAAAGAGTTGCTAAGGGACATACCTCATCAAAATCTTCAACCCTTTCTTCAGGAGATTGGTTTCTCCTTTTTAATTTAATGTTTTGTATTGCGTCGGTCCTGTTTCCGACAATGTCTCAGTTTTTCGTTCGTGTTTGTTCTTTTACCTACTTGACAAATAACTTTACAGTTAACTGTTTTAACCATATTTTAGTAATTTTACATTTCGTATACATGTATGATTTGGTTTTAAGTTTTAACGTAGTCTAACCAGGAAAGTACTCGACTTAAGTAATAATGAAAAAAGTTAAAAATGGTACCATTCGAAAGAGCATACTGAGACATGTCTTTGACCCAAAGATCAAGTGCCCTCGTCCCCTCGTTTTCGAGATGAGGGGTCGTAAAGTCGGCCGAAAATGAGCCAAATTTGAAGACTTGGCAAGAAATTGAAGCTAGCTCCAGATTCTCCCTTCCGCTGCTTGCTTGGCATCGCATAGTTTCCATGCTTGGTCATTCGCAAAGAAAGTAAGATGTTTTACGTTTACCCTTTACTTGTATGAGCTAAAATAAAGAATGCTGATCAAGACTATGATATGGAAAGCAGAGAGCTTTATCCAGAAGAGCGAAAACTTTTCAAAGAAGTTAAAGTTTTATCTTTTTACGATTGATAACAATACATTTTAGAATTTTTAGTTATTTGAAGTTTTTTTACTGAACTAAGTTGTATGTATTAATTATTATACGTTAAAATATATTGCACGTGTTTCTAAATGAATAATTCGGGATAATTAAATAAGTATGAAAAGCAGCTAATATGAGCTCATGTACAAAAAATGAAAGAAATAATCTTTGGGGTAGAAATTAAATTGTCATGGATTATGATATCAGTTCTTATTGGAAAAAAAATCGATACAAGAAGTTCCACTATCTGCCAACTCTTAGCAAAAACCTTTTTTTTTTTTTTTAAAAAAGTGAAATCGAGAAAAAATAAATAATTTTTAAAAGAAAACGAATTAGTAAATATCAATAGCTGCAAAATTATATCCACGTCGGAAATTACATCAATGGTAGAGGGAAATAATTATTTCCATTCTTAAAATATACTAATAGAGTCGGCATTCATTGTAAAAACCCCTGCCGTTCAAACAAATTGTTCACTGTAGCGAAAAGTCTCTGTAACGTAAATGTAAAACATATTGCATGTTAATTTCGTACTGTTTAGAAACACTAGAATAACTTTTACTAGTTCTGCTATATGTTTAACGGGTAGGAAAAGACTAACAAAATTGTAAATCAATACAAGTTTTAGCTCTGTAAAAATAGAAACTAAGTGAAAAAAAATCATGAAAGAAGACCTGATGCACTGAAAAATAAAAAAAAAAAAGCTCAAACGAAGAAAAAGCACAACTTAATAAAAAAAATTAAATACACAGAAAAATTTAAAATAGGAAAGTTGGGTTTTGAGCTGCGGAAACTGTGTACCTTTCAGTCTGTCTATTGGTCAGTTTTTCTGCCCCCCCCCCCGCAATAACTTTTGAGTGCATAGTTCGATTGGATTTTTTTTTTTAATCGAAAGACTTATAACTTTTGAAGGAGCAAGTTCGATTCGAGCGAACATTTTTTTTCGAAATATCTCAGAGAAAACACCTCATTCCTGTTTGATTTTTTTATTTGAACACATTTTCATTAAATTTTGAGCATTTTTTTTTTTTTTTTTGAAAGACCATTCTTACATACCCAGTGATGCAATTGACAAAAATGTTTAGGGAACTCACTTTGAGTTATAGGGGACCCACCAAAAGAAAAGTGGTTTGAAAAAATTTATATTTGCAATTTTTACAATTAAAAACCCTAAATATACCCCCCCCCCATACTACAGAATTGTACGAACACTTAAAAAAATAATTAAAAAAACAGGAGGTTCAGTTGTCACCTCCTGTTGACAAGGGCCCCTTAAACAAGGGACCTGCTTTAATCGCAAATAGTACGATAAAATTTAATTTTGATGTGTTGTTTAAAATTGTTTTTCCTCTTTAAAAAGCTCTCTGCTTTCCATGTCATAGGCTTGATAGTAGCTTTCTGCTTTAACTCGCACAGGTAAAGTAAAAGATTATTGTAAAGCCGTCTTTCAAAAGCTTTGCAGATGACCAAAAATGGGAATCAAGTTTTCCGTTGGATGCAAATAGTGTAATTGCACCGCAGCTTCCAGTTTCATTATAACTCGCTAAAATTGGCGATTTTTCAAAAAAAATTAGCTGACTTTAGGACCTTATATTTCGATAACGGGGGAACGAGGGCAAAAACGCGTGCGTCCAGAAACATGTTTTACAATGCTCTTTCGATTGGTACTCAATAAAAAAAAATCATTATTCCATGATCGCGTACTTTCCTGGTAAGATCTATTTTACATTTCTACAGTTTTATTGATGTTAAATCTTTTAAGTAAACCATCGTTTGGCGCAGTATAGCCCACAAGGGCTCTTGTGCCACAAAATCCAAATAAACCGACCAACCAACCAACTAGACAGGGTTCCCACGGGCCCGAAAAAGGCGACTTGTATGCAACATGTCGTGTTTTCAAGATTGATTTTTTTTTGTTTTATTACAACGCGATTTTTTTTTTTTTTTTTTTTTTTTTGAATACAGGTCTTATAGAAATGAGTCCATACTATGATTTTATACTGAAAAATAAGTGAAATAATAGTAAATCAAAGCAGAATTCTGCCAATAGTGTCACTCCCCTGGCAACCCATTTTCCCCTGGTATCGATAAACCCCCCAAAAGTTTAAATTTCGTCTGGCCCTTACCACAACAATCATAATAAAAATATTTTTGAAAAAAAAATTGAACCGACTTCGGAACTTCACTCAGAAAATGCTCTAAAAAGTAAAAAATAATTTTATTCTTTGAACTCCATCGATGCTACATTTAAACATAAGTTTTGAAGTCGGCGCAAAAAAAGCCAAATAGAATCATTCGAAACTATAAATATAAATTTAAATGAATCCAGGTTCTTTATTCGCATTCATTGAAAAATACATATACAAATATTCAGCTCTCAATTTTAAATGATTTCTCTGAAAATGTTGGCAAAATATAGTAAACATCATTTTACCTATAGTTTTTGCGCCGACTTCAAAACTTATGTTTAAATGTAGCATCGATGGAGTTCAAAGAATAAAATTATTTTTTACTTTTTAGAGCATTTTCTGAGTGAAGTTCCGAAGTCGGTTCAATTTTTTTTTCAAAAATATTTTTATTTTAATCTTTTTAGTGTAAATGTACATATGAAATAAGGTAATGTTTCCATTGCAAAACTTCACCTAATTTTCTTAAGTAAATGCTTCATAAAATAAACTATGTAAGAAAAAAAAAGAAAGTATCAACGCGTCTAAAATTTTAAACGATTGACACTAAAAAATAATCCTTGTTATTCTCTGGTATTTATTTGTGTACTAGTTTAATTAAAGGCTAAATATTAACGGCTTTTCAACTAATTTATGTTTCAAAACAACACTAGATTCTCGCAGTTCATAAAATTTCACGACGTATTACATAGGTGGCCCGCTAATGAGTTTTATGTTTGATTCAGTTAAGCCTTCATTCACAATTTTCATGATCATTATAATAACTGTTTCATATTAATCACGTTCTGTAACAATGGATTTCATATTTAATCATTTAGGACAAATCGCTTTAAATTTGAGCAAAAATTTGGAGATTTTCCTCATTTTCTTCAGAATTCCTTTATCAAACCTTATGTAAATTAAGACTAACAAAACCTGAAATATTACGAATCAATCAGCACCTGGTACGACTTTTAGTTCGTTGGAGTTCAGGAGAAAAAAGCAGGACATAGAAAGATACTCGGTTTAAAATTTTCAAAAAGACCATAGAAAGGAGTTTCATTATGCAATCCAGAGAAGCCTGGCGTTCAAAATGGTCATTATTACGATTACTGTGATCCCAATTTCTTTTTCGAAAGATTTCTGCAGGTTCCCGTTATCGAACCCGGACCACGAGAGGATGGGACCAATCGGAAAGAAAGACCTTTCTAACAAAAAAAGAATTTTTGAAATCGGTCCAGGCGTCTTCGAGTAATCTTGGAACATACCGAAAAAAAAAATTTCTCCGACGAATTGTATAACCTCCTCCTTTGTTGAAGTCGGTTAAAAATGACGGCTACTAGTGATATAATGAGTGAAATTAAACAGATTAATTTTTCTTTGGCGGACACAAAAAAACGCATAGACCGTAGAATCACCCATATACATTTTAATGGATCCAGGTTCTTTAAGAGCATTCGCATACATTTCATTCATTACCTCACATTCGTGTAATGGTACAAATATTCTGCTTTTAATTTTCAATGGTTTCTCTGAAAAATGTTGGCAAAATATGGTTAAACATCACTTTACCTATCGTTTTTGCGCCGACTTCAAAACTCATGTTTAAAAGTAGTTTCGATGGTGTTCAAAGAAAAAAATTATTTTTTACTTTTTAGAGCGATTTCCAACTGAAGTTGGTTCTATTTTTCTCCAAAATTAATTAATTTTATTCTTTTTAGCGTAAGTGTACTTATGAAATAAGGTAATGTTTCCATTACGAAACTTCACCTAATTTTCTTGAGTAAATAAACTGTGAAAAAAAAGGGAAGAAACTATCGACGCGTCTAAAATTTTAAACGATTGACACTAAAAAATATTTTTTGTTATTCTCTGGTATCTATTTGTGTACTAGCTTAATCAAAGCCATTTAAATATCAACGGCTTTTCAACTAATTTAGTTTTCAAAGCATTCTAGTTTCTCGTTGTTCATAAGATTTTAACACATACTACGTACGTTGCCAATGAGTTTCATGTTTGATTTAGTTAAGCCTTCATTTAAAATTCTCATTATCATTATTATTACAGTTTCATATCAACCACGTTTTGTAACAATAGATTTCATATTTAATCATTTAGAACAAATCGCTTTAAATTCGACTACTTATTAATATTTCATACTTACTCCAGAGAAGCCTTGGTTCAAAATTTCCCTCATGATTACTATTAATATTGCTGTAGCGAGGCAACAAATTTTTGCAACAATGGATTGAAAATTTAATCATTTAATGGAGAAACGACATGAAATTTACTGCTTTCTATAACAACTTTTTTTCTAGTGAACAAATATCGTCATATTGGTACATGGTACCTAAGTTACACCATCTCCTATCGATTAAAAAAAATCGCCCTAATCGATTCAGTAGATCAGATGTTATGTGCGAAAGGACAAAAACAAAGTACACGCTTTGAATTGATAACCTCCTCCTTTGTTGAAGTTGGTTAAAAATAAATAAATAAATAAAAAGCTGTGAAGAGGAAAAATATTTTTATTTCACATTTTTAGGCACATAATTATTTTAAATTCATTGATGTATAATAGGGTGGAGCGAAAAAACAAAGTTTTTATTTTCGAATCGTAATAGTGCGGAAAAGTTGCGATTGGTGAAGAGTTACAAAACAAAACAAAAATTCTTGAAATCGGATAATATCTTCCGTTCCCGCAACGAGCCTGAAATTTTGAAAAAATGAAAATTTTCATGTGTTTTTAGCGATTTTTTAAATTTTTGTTTTAATGTTTTATTTTAATGCTCTTGGACGGAAAAGTTACGTTTGATGAAGCCTTCTGAAATTTTGAAAAATATATTAAATCGAATAATACCTTCTGATCCAGGAACAAGCCAGAAAAACCAAAAAATTATAAAATTTCAGCTTTTTTTGGGGTGATGAAAAAAAATTAAAAAAAAATGTTCTCATTTTTTTTTCTGTTTTACCCGGTATCATTGCGTAAATCCTTTTAAAAAGCACTATATTACTCTTAAACATTAATTTTTTTCTTGATTTTTCAGGTATCTTCTAAACATGCAAAACTACCATTTTTTGCAACAATGAAACATTTTCAAATAATCGAAAGTTATAAAATATTTTCCAAAATTTCTACAATCCAGTACAAAAATCCACTAAATAAAACACCAACTCCAAAAAAAAAAGGCTAAATTTAATCACTAAACTATAAACAATTTTACTACCTAACTAATTATATACAGTTTCTTAATCCCCTTTTGTAGTCTGTGCCTTCTATAATTATGTTACCTAACTTAACTGACTACCCACAGAATCCTTTAACATTAATTAGAAACTTATTTTAAAATTAAAACTTCTTTAAAATTAAACCTAGTTAGGTTAGGTAGTGTATAGAATGAGACTGCAAAATGCAATTAAATATTCAGAAACTAACATATAATGAGGTAGGTATTAAAATAGTTTATCGTTTAGGGATAAAAAATATTGTTTATCTTATGAGTGAGTGTTTTGTTCAATGGATTTTTGGTTGGTTGGTTGGTTGTATTTATTTTACTGGCGCAAGAGCCTTAGTAGGCTATACTGCGCCAAACGATGGTTTTATATAAAAACGAGGTGTCAGAGCTAAATTCATCTAAAATACAATGGACATTAAACTTCTAAAATTTTAAAAACATTTCAGAACAAGACACATAAAATTTAAAATTTCAAATGATAAGATGAGAGCAAGAACTGTCAAGTGATTTTGTCTAAAGTCAGAAATGTATAATAATCAATGATATCCAATAAAACTTTTTTTTTTTTTTAATTTTCATATATAAACAGGAAACACATAACGGAACCAACAATATGACAGATAAAAACACTAAATTAGAAAAATAAAACCAATGTCATGTAAAAAGTGAAACAAATTAGGATGGGGTGTATCCCCAAGTAATTCTGTCAAAGATGGATAAAATTTATTAAAATGTTTAAAACGTATACTTTTAAAATTTGGGCAGTTGCATAAAATATGAAACACTGTCTGAGTAACTTTACAATTAACACATATCGGTGTAGGTTCGCGGCAAAGAAGATATTTGTGTGTTAATCTCGTGTGACCTATGCGGAGACGGGATATTATTACTTGGTCCCTTCTTTTAGTCCTTATGGGTTTAAAACCTTTAGTCAGTGGCTGGATGGAATGCAATTTATTATGCGTTTCTCCATCCCAGTCACGCTGCCAGTATTTGTTAAGGCAGTCTGTAATACAATTTTTTATGTCTTCTATAGGTACAAGAGCTTCTTCATGGGACCTAGCAGACCTGGCAGCAATATCTGCTGCCTCATTTCCACTGATGCCAACATGACCAGGTAGCCAGCAAAACAAAAGTTCAAAATTATTTTGTTTAAGGCGATTATAAAGGTGGAAAGTTTGTATAACTAAAGAGTGACTATTGTTGTTGCAGTTTGTGATAGCATCCAATGAACTTTTCGAGTCTGTGTATATTATCCACTTTTTGTGGTTTGATTCTGCTATTGATTATAAGGCCGTAGATATGGCTTTTATTTCGGAAGTGAAAACAGACAATGGATTTTTGTACTGAAAAAGTTAAACAAATTTAATAATTAGGTATGGGTATGAAGTTGTATGTAAATATTATGTATCATTTTTTTTCTGTTTAGCTCCCAGTTGTTTTTTAATGGCGGTTTTGTTTTTAATACGCTTTTACTAGTTTCACATGTGGGTTTGTCAGTATGTATGTAACTCTGAATAAAAGATAAGATTCACGTTCTTTAAAAATATAAAAGTGATATATTTAATACTAAGGCCCCTATATATACGAGCCGGCGCATCAAGATTAAGTTTGACCACTTTGGATCCAGAGCGTGTTTGAGTGCTTGATAGGTTGTCTTTTCTGGCAAGATATCGCGTTTTGGTAATTTTTCATTGTAAGCAATTATTAGCGGCACGTGAATTTGGCAAAGCTCAGCAATGCGCCAAAACTTCTTTTGGTAACCCTAGTTCCACAACAATGAAAAATTGAAAGTAAAAGTTTATAAGTTGGATCCAAAGTGGTGAAACTTAATCTTGATGCGTCGGCCTGTCTATATAGCGGCTCTATTTAATACTATTGTTAATACTAAAGGCTAAACTATATTATTACATGTTGATGTTATTGAATGCTATTATTAGTACTAAAGGCTAAACTATATTATTACATGTTGATGTTATTGAATGCTATTATTAGTACTAAAGGCTTAACTATTTTAAATGTTGATGTATTATAAGGTGCATGTAAACTTATAATTTGAAATGGTTTAAAGCTTTATAGTTTGATTAACTCTAAAAGCATATTTTTTAGTTTTTTAAACTTAAATTTAATTATTTATTCTAAAATAATTTTGTGTATGAAAAATTAGAAATCAACAAAATCTAAAATTTGTTTTGTCTTCTACACTAATACATTCCTCCAGGCTCATGCCGCTCTCCATTCTCACCCAATGAAAAGACAGGAAGGTAGGGGGCTCCGCCCCAGGTACTTCCAAGTACATAAATGACTTTCGTCCTAATACATTCCTTATATTTATGGCTTTCACATGAAATGTGTTCGAAAATCATCACCGAGATGCTTATAGTAACCTTTTAAGCACAAGTTTCTCTGCAATCGTGTTTCAAATGTTCAATTGTCATGATAACATGTTTTAACATTTTTTGCATAAGGTTAATAGGGGTGTGTAGGGCAGTAGTGCCCTCTCCTTGTCAAATGCTTTCCAATCCATAATTTTTGTTACACCTTGCCCCACTTTGCCTGGGACTGTTTAACTGTAGGCACCAAGACAACCTTAAAGCAAACTAAAAGCAACTAAAAAGCAAAAAATAATAGATAACATTTACATAAATTTTTTTACCCATACCTAATTATTAAATTTAATTAACTTTTTCAGTACAAAAATCCATTGAACAAAACACTCACTCATAAGATGAACAATATTTTTTATCCCTAAACGATAAACTATTTTAATACCTACCTCATTATATGTTAGTTTCTGAATTTTTAATTGCGTTTTGCAGTCTCATTCTATACACTACCTAACCTAACTAGGTTTAATTTTAAAGAAGTTTTAATTTTAAAATAAGTTTCTAATTAAATTAATGTTAAAGGATTCTGTGGGTAGTCAGTTAAGTTAGGTAACATAATTATAGAAGGCACAGACTACAAAAGGGGATTAAGAAACTCTATATAATTAGTTAGGTATTAAAATTGTTTATAGTTTAGTGATTAAAATTAGCGTTTCTTTTAGGAGTGGGTGTTTTATTTAGTGGATTTTTGTACTGGATTGCAGAAATTTTGGAAAATATTTTATAACTTTCGATTATTTGAAAATGTTTCATTGTTGTAAAAAATGGTAGTTTTGCATGTTTAGAAGATACCTGAAAAATCAAGAAAAAAAAATTAATGTTTAAGAGTAATATAGTGCTTTTTAAAAGGCTTTACGCTATGATACCTGGTAAAAAAGAAAAAAAAATGAGAACATATTTTTTTTTTTTAATTTTTTTTTTATCACCACAAAAAAAGCTGAAATTTTATAATTTTTTGGTTTTTCTGGCTTGTTCCTGGATCAGAAGGTATTATTCAATTTCAATAGGCTTCACCGAACGTAATTTTTCCGTCCAAGAGCATTAAAATAAAACATTAAAACAAAAATTTAAAAAATCGCTAAAAACACATGAAAATTTTCATTTTTTCAAAATTTCAGGCTCGTTGCGGGAACGGAAGATATTATCCGATTTCAAAAATTTTTGCTTTGTTTTGTAACTCTTCACCAATCGCAACTTTTCCGCACCATTACGATTCGAAAATAAAAACTTTGTTTTTATCGCTCCACCCTAATGTATAATAATAATAATAGTTAGTTTAATGCATTACATTATTTCTTAAGCATGGAAAATAAAAAAAATATAACAAGCAGGTATATTTGGAAACATTTTTAATAGAAAAGGTATATTCCTCATAAAGAGTATTTAAAAAAAAAATGTTTTAATCAGTGAAAATTAATGAAAGTTTACTCTTTTTTGAAAATCAAAAGAACGAAATATGAAAAATTAAATATCCATTATTAAACATGCCTTTTTTCAGGGAGCTAGTTTTAAACTAAGACATGTAGAAAATAAAACTACCATAAGTTAAAAAAAAAAAAAAAAAAAAAAAAAACTCAAAAAAAAAAAAAAAACTGGTAACCCGAGGGCAGAACCACGTACCTCGTTAACGGGAGACCAATGTTCTGGTCACTGAGCCAGTATGAATCAGGAATTCGACGAGCAAAGTTGGGTTATGTGCTCTCTATTCGGTGCCTGTTTTTGATTGTCTTTTAATTATTATGTTTGTGTTTATTTCTATATGAAAAATGCAACTTTGATCGCTTTTTTTGGAACTATTTTAGCAATTCTACAAAAATTATTTTGAGTATTAGCACTCACAAAAAAAAGGATTAAAATCAGGACGGATTTGAAGTCTTATTCAAACTTATTTCCCCATATGTATAATGATACAGTTTCCCACTTGAGCGACTAAAGCCTTCTAGGATTCGCTGGTTGTTGTCAACATTTAAATATGAAAAATCCGAGTTACTTCAAATGTCTGCAATTTAAAGTTCTTTTTCAGTGTATTTATGACAGCGCACAGCGTGACTTTTTTTTCTTCTCAGAACAATGTGACGTACCGTAATGTGCATGTTACAAATTACAGCATACAGCATAACTGAAATTTTCGTCAAATGTGCAGTAAGCCGTTCATATCTGGATTAGTTTGCAAACATAATGACGCGATACAACGCGGCCATGTTGTTTATCTCGCGAGGCTTGGCTTCTTTGATTTGGCGAAGTTTGAGCCGGCGCAACTGTATTGAAGCCAAATGTGCTGCGAAGCTTATCATTTTGTAATTTCGCGAGTTGAAATAGCGTGCATTTCTATTTTCTCTTCGTATCTTGTTTGTCGTTTAGCAAATATTAAGCTTTAACTATTTCTTTTTGTGATGATTTTCTTGAAGTTTTAGAAATGGGAAAAACTTTTTTAAATGTAATGGTTGGTTGGTTTCATTATTTTTAATGGCGCAAAAGCCTTCATAGGCCATACTGCGCCAAACGATAGTTGTCTTTAAAAAATGATGAGATGCAGAAATGAAACTAATCTAAAATACAAAGGACGGAAGTATTAAAATCTTAAAAAGCATTTCACAATGAGACATATATACAAAGTTTAAAATTCTAAATAATAAGGCAAATGAAAAAAGTGTCAAACAATTTTGACTAAAACCTGCTAAACAATTAACAACAAAGGACGACATCAACAAGACAGGTAAAACCACTAAATTCAATAGATAAAACCAATCTAATGAAGAAACGAGAACAAATTAGGGTGGAGTGCGTCCCCTAGCAATTCCGTCAAAGATGGATAAAAACAGTTAAAAAATTTAAAACGAGTTTGGTTAAAATTTGGGCAGTTACACAAAATATGTAACACTGTCTGATTAATTTGGCATGTGTTGCATACTGGAGCTGGTTCTTGACAAAGAAGATATTTGTGCATAAACCTTGTATGACCGATACGAAGACGAGCGATAATGACTTCATCTTTTCTCGTAGCTCTTACGTATTTGAAACCTTTTGGCAAGATGCAGAATTTTAAACCAGGCCTTAAAAAAACCATTGATAACCGACTTCGACGTTCCTAGAAATATTACGACCACAATCGCCCGTCTCAGAACAGAACATTATAAAGGAATGAAAATGCTTCCTGACGGGACAAGGACTTATCCTTGCTGCAGGAACTGCCCAGAGACCCAACTCACACCAAGACACATCTCTGAATGCCCAAGCATTACTGCAGCGATCTTGAAACTCGGTTTGCTACCAGATACAGATCTCCTGCAAGAAACCATCTACAGTCCTGAGGTACCGAAGTTAGCGGCTACGGTCCTTCGGAACTTTGCAATATTTAGCACAATCCGTAGACACGACATCATCATTTGAAACCTTTTGTCAGTGGCTGGATGGAGTGTAATTTATTATTTGTTTCTCCATCCCAATCACGCTGCCAATGGTTGTTGAGGTATTCTGTTATGTAATTCTTTATGTCTCTAAAAGGTAGAAGATCTTCAGCATGGGAATTTGCGTCCTTGGCAGCTGTATCGGCTGTAAAATGTTATGGTTAACCGAACCAGATTATCGGCACTGGCTTACTCCGTCGAAGAATAAACATCAAGCGTACTGTAAGTTTTGCGCAAAGGATATTGAACTTGGAAAAATGGGTGAAGGAGCGCTGAAAAGTCACATGAATGGTAAGTAAAATTTCTTAAAATAACTAAAGTTATTAACCCTACACTGCATGATTTTTTATTTTTCGTAGAAAAAAATATATGTGTTTGTCAATGTAATAAGAAAACATGGAAAAATATTTTAAAAAATTTAACTCTAAATTTTCACCCCTTTCTAATTAAAAATAGTTTTGTTGCCAAATGGCTACACCATGCATTCAACAAATAAAAATGATTGTAAATGATAGTCTTGAAATTAGTTTTTTTTTTGTAAAAAAATAGAGGAATTGAACGTTTGGTGCACTGTACTCTTGTAATCCTTTACATTTTGACATTTTACATTATTTTTTATATGTACTTGTACTTTCCGATGATCAATTCTGTCAAATCTGATGTCTTTTGGAGGCTCTCTCGCGCAAGCTTTCTTTCTTTTCTCTTTTTTTTTTTGGTTTGTAACTAGTTCCTCTCTAACTAATGTTCTCTTTTTAATACGCTTTTATTAATTTCACATGTGGGTTTGTTTGTATGTATGTATGTAACTCTGAATAAAAGATAAAATTTACGTTCTTTGCAAATATAAAAGTAATATCTACTTATATTAAAAACTGAGTATCTTTCTAACTATCTTTCTTTCTATCTTTCTTTCTTTCTATGTCACGCTTCTTTCTCTCGAACGCCACTGAACTGAAAGTCGA
This sequence comes from Uloborus plumipes, assembly GCA_038373865.1. Taxonomy (NCBI): domain Eukaryota; kingdom Metazoa; phylum Arthropoda; class Arachnida; order Araneae; family Uloboridae; genus Uloborus; species Uloborus plumipes. The sequence continues at coordinate 10,398 of JAXGGA010017159.1, read as the reverse complement.
ACCAGGTACCGATAGATAGGTAATTTTTCAGGCTTCATTAGTTTCAATTTATATAATTATACGATTTTAATTAGCGAAGATATCAATTAATAAGTAGTCAAATTTAAAGCGATTAAGCCTAATAAATGATTAAATATGAAATCCATTGTTGAAACGTGGTTGCTATGAAACAGTGATAACAATGATAATGAGAATTTTGAATAAAGGCTTAACTAAATCAAACAAGAAACTCATAAGCGGGCCACTTACATGGTATTTTTATCGCTAGCTACTTGTAATATTTTGAAACATTCATTTGTTGAAAAGCCATCTACTTATATTAAAAACTGAGTATCTATGTCTGCTTTTTTCCTTTGAGCGAGCTGAACTTACTGAAACTTTCCTCACCATCTTGAAGGTGCGAAGCATCTCAATAATTCGAATGATTTTTTTATATAGGAAAAAAGTAAAGGCGTGAAGCGCCTGTTAGCGAGCCGCCTTGGCGGGGAGTAGTTTCTTGAATTTTTCTTCGCTACTCTCAGGGCACGAAGTGCCCGTGCAACGCAGGGCCACGTGCATGGTATACCTTGAAATCGAATGAACATTAAATTATATCAAATAATATAACTTCAGAATAAGGTAAAATTTAGAGAAGGGGGACGTTATGCATCAACATGCCGCAGGAAGCTAATCTAGCTGCCCTGGCAGCTAGTATTTAATATTATTTTTAATATTAAAGGCTAAACTGTATTGCATATTGATGTATTATAAGTACATGTAAACTTAAGTGCGGATATTTAGTAGTTTTGAAAATCAGAGGGAAACCCGTGATGATCACAGCGCATTCCAATGTAAAAGCGTATTTTTTAGTTTTTTTTTTCAAAACTATATTTTAAAATTATTAATGACTTTACTTGTCCGTGTAAGCACAACGTTTGTGCTAACTGAAATCTAAAATGAACACGTTTTAAAGGCTTTTCCCTATTGATATTTTGTTTGTTCACTCTGTTGAACATCAACTAAGCATTGATAATTGCGATGTCTTATAAACGGTAGAACAGCCGAAAGTACCACTTTTGGGTCCGCATGATTATATTATACCTTCCAAAAAGAGAAAGAAGCTAGCGCGAAACATAAACAAAGCACATACTTCATGAACTATAGAGATGAATCGAAGTGTTCTCTGGATGCTTATTGCATGATGTTGCCAAATGGCTACAGACGTGTATTATGTCCTAGATTTTTTCCAAATAATTATTTTGATGTAAAACGCATCTTAAATGAAAGATAAATGTTTATTTTATTCATGTTATTTTTTTAAAAGACGAAGAAAAATATTTCATTGTAAAAAATAATTTCAAAACATGATAGTTTGAGTGATTTTAAAAGCTATCCATATGGATTCATTTAAGAGCATGTAACAGACCAGTGCTGCCATGTATGGAGGATAAATGGTGATAATTGCTTTAAATATACCCAATACTTGCTTTTTATGCATTGAGTTGCCTTATGACTACATTCTGCTATTCATAAGGAGGACAAATTGTCCATGTAGCCAATTGGGAACACCATGCAGTGTAGGATTAATATATATAAAAAAGTTTAAAGTAAATGATAAAGAAATATTATTTTTATACTGTAAAATTTTCTTTCAGGCAAAAAACATACGGCACTAGTGAATGCTAACTGTTACACATCTGCTTTGATGAAAAGTTTCACCCCTCATAACCCTCAAAAAGGATCTAGACATTGCAGTAGTCCCATCCACTTCGGCAGTCGCTTCCACCTCATCAGTCCCTTCTACTTCATCAGCCCCTTCTGTGAATACTTTGATAGTAACTAAGAATTCTGCGCCAGATGCAGAAATAAGGTGGGCTATTAAATGTATTACAGAACATTATAGTTACAACTCCTGTAGAGACATAAGTAAACTGTTTCAAGATATGTTCCCAGATATCTTAATAGCTAAACAATTTTCATGTGGGCCAACAAAATGTGCTTACTTATTATGTGTTGGAATAGCCCCATACTTGGAAAATTTACAGTACGATTTGTTGAAGGATTGTGCAAACTATTGCCTTTTGTTTGATAAAAGTCTAAACAAATATCTACAAAAAAAAGCAACTAGACGTACATGTTCGCTTTTGGAACGAAACTAAGCAGTTAGTTGAAACATCGTATGTTACTTCAGTGTTCCTGGGACACGCTACTGCGGACGTGATGTTTTCGGAGTTCCAAGAAATATTGAACAAAATTAGGCTGGACAAAGTTGTTCAGCTGTCGATGGGATGGTCCAGCAGTTAACTGGAAACTATTTGGGTTGTTAAGGCCGTATCACACTGGGCCGTATCACACCAACTCCAATTTTTCCCTCAACTTTTGCGAGCGTGACGTCATCCACTCTGTTCCGCTGGCCTCAATTTTTGGACAGCGGAGGCAAAAAATCGGGCAACATCAGCGGTTTTGGTCAATAGGAGAGCAGTATAAAATTGGTGAAGATCCAACATGGCGGCTTCTGTAGTTGAGTGCCCTGAAATGGAAAAAATGAAGTGGACGGTAGAGTATGAGGCATATTTTATCGACTTAATCCGCCCGCACAAAGCTCTATGGGACACAACAGATCCTTTATATATGAAAAAAACGTACAAAAGACATCTAATGGTAGTGATTCAGGAGGAATTATGTAGACAATGGCCAACTGCAGCAGCACTGTTCATCGTAGGTGAGTATTATAACTTATTTTTGATTCTGTGCGCGACTGTTACAAGCAGAACAATTATAAAATTACTTTAAAATGTAATTGCAGTTGTATTTCCGAAATAAATGTAAAAAGTGAGATATTTTTTAATTTTAAGCTTGGTTACTGAATGGCGGTAAGCTTGGCGACGTTTCTATTTAATGACGCCAAACTATTTATATTTCAGTTAATGACTTCTTGAATTCAACTTTGGAGGTAAAATGTTGCTAAGTTCTGAAATGACCAAAACTTTATGAACACAGATTGCAGTTTTGAAATGTTTTCCTTTTTCATCCTTTTTTTTTTTTTGTCATTTTGTTTAAAATAATAACGTCCATGAAGTACTCTTATTGCAACTATTTCATTCAAGTGTATTACATTGCAGGAGTTTTTATAAAATTATCTGTAATTTAATTATATATATCAATTATAAGTGCTTCTCCAATGGCGGTATGCACATTGCTTCTATTTCATCATGAAATATATGCAATGGTTTCCACGCAGTCTACTTATTTCAAAATAATCTCCCATTTTCTGACAAAAAACTCGATTATCATAACAAAAAGCTTATTTACAGAAAGTTATATTCTTGTAAAATTATTAATTCACTGCATTCCAGGGACAGCTCATCTATTTGCTTACTTGGGCATGAACTCCTGGATGGCAAAAAAACAAAGAAATTAATTAGCTAATCATTTGATTGTTGGTTGTTTGGTTATATTATGTTTATTGGCGTAAGAGCCTTAGTAGGCTATACTGCGCCAAACGAGTTTTATGTTAAAAATAAAGATATGCCAGGACTAAAATTATCTAAAATACAATGCACATAAAAACTTCTAAAATTTTAAAAACATTTCGGAACAAGACACATACAAAGTTTAAAATTTCAAATAATTAGTGGAAAGCAGGAATAGTCTATTGATTTTGACTTAATTTGTTTCTTTGGTGTAAGAGCCTTATAGGCTACACTGGGCCAATAAAAATATGCTAAAACCAAAAATTCTGAAAATTTAAAAAGCATTCCTACAAGAAACACACTAATCATTTAAAATAACATTAAATACACCAGATGATTTCTGTCAAAATCAAGGCTGATTCATTCTCTGTGCCTATTAGGCTTAGTTATATGTGGTTATCACATAGTACTGTAGATTGCTTTTCCATAGCTAAGAAACCAATTGGTTTTTCTTCGATCATACTTGTCACAGCAGGGTTTAATTTAAACTCAGTTTAAAAGTTCTTTAGCAAAAAAAGATAAAATTAGAGGCAATGCTATAGCAAATAGCTATGCAATTTAAACATGTTGTCTACTATTTTTAATAAGGTGCGAAGATATTGCAATGTTAATTGTTTTAGCGAATATTTGTAAATAGTAAGTCTCGGTAAAATTAGTGAGCTAGGAAGGTTATTAATAATAATAGTAATAAAAAAGCAGATGATTTTAAACTTTGTAAATAAAGATAACTATAATTTTAAAATAATTTATTTAGACTGAAATTTTAACTGATAAAATTTCTGACTTTTTAAAATCTGATATTACAGATTCATAGATTATGCCGGTCATTTTTTTTTCCTTTATGTTTGAAAAAATCAATAGTTTTTTTTCAAATCATCACAGACATGTGGTTCAACCATTCATTTCAGCCGTAAAAACCCTGGTGAATGAGCATAGACTTTTCGTCATATTGTTGGAATTATATGTCGGAAGAAAATGGAGAATAGTCTACAAGAAAACTATAGCAGTATAAACTTTCCAAAGCTGAATACATTAAACTACAGCTCATGGAAGTGTGATGTGAAAGTTGTCCTAATAGATAGAGGATGTTGGGAATTCGTCGACAATGGCTTAGAATTTTGCCACAAGCAATTCGAAACATTTCTAAATGAACGAGGAATTAAAATTGAACGATCTTCAATTTATACACGGGCGATTCTCGTAAACTCGTCATTTTTCACACGAAATCTGTCCGGGCACGGTTTTTTGAAATGTTCGTATAATTGTAATACTATTGCTCAGAAAATGAATCTATTACTTTGGTTTGAAAGAGGGCCAATTGAAGTTTGTATTTTTCTGATAAATCATGATAGGGGGTAAGTCCCCAGACTAGTATTACGAGGCAGGGAACTGTGCCAGGTGACTGTGTTTTTGCTCTTTGTTGCGTAATATCTGCAAAACTATTGGGACATAATTAGTAACGAGACTACCTATAAATTTAGGCACAAATCGTGCACATAATAAATGATATGTTTCATAATTAAATTAATTGACATTAATAAAATCACTTCCCAGAGGACTGTTTTCGCAATGACCCTGATGCATACTTTCATCACAAATGTGGCTCTCAAACTAAGCAAAGTAGCGTTTCAACACCGTTCTCGGCGATTTCGGCAAATTCACACTGATTACTTTAAACTTCATGCTAAAAAGAATATGCAAAAGTTATAGATTTTTCGTATTACAGCTTCGAATTTGTTGCAGGGGACTGTTTGAAAAAACTCCGGACAGAATTTACATGACAATTTTAAGTTATAGAAATACGTAATTATACTTTATTTCATAAGAAAAATGTAGCTTCATTATTCTATTTTTAGATATTAATTGCCAAATTTATGTAGTGTTAATAGGTTTTTTGAAATACTACCTTGAACAGTTAGAATATAGGATTGGGACAGCCAGGGGACTGTGTTTTGGGCGCTTAAATAATTTCTAGAAAAAAAAATTAAATTGTTATCACTCTAAATACAATTGGGCCACAAAGTGTTAATGCTTTACTTGTATTAAGAGTGATAATTACTTTATTACACTTTATTATATTTAAAATACTCATTCCGGACAGCCAATTACCAGTTTACAGAGAATCGCACATATACTGTCGGCCCCGCTTAATCGGGTAACTGATAATCAAATACCCAGGTCATATGAATAAAATATCTCGGAAACGAATATCTCCCCCTACCATAGATGCATTAAAGATCCCCATTTAATCGAACACCCTGCTTAATCGAATAGTATTTCTTGGAGCCGACAGTATTCGTTTAGGTGGGGCCGACACTACTGTTGTGATTATCTTACTTCACTACCTCTATTTATTTCATCTCCTGTTGAAAGCTAACTTGAAAATTCAGCCATGACATCTTCAAAGAAATAAATTCACAGAATGTGAAGTGTTTTATTTATTTATATTTTAATTTTGAACGAAGAATTTAAAATTTGATATTTTAATATGTGTATCGGATATTATATTTATGTATATATATATATCAGATATTTTCAATGAGCATAGACTAAAGGCTTTAAATAGTGAATGCATCTTCAAACCATTGTTCCTTTTTCGTAATTATAATATGTAGACCTTAATTTAAAGTTTATTTCATTGTTTGTATTTAAATAAACATTTCTTGAAAAACTTTTGTACTTTAAATAGTATTTTTATTTAAATAATATTTACCATCATTTGCGAGAGATGTGGTAATATAATATTAGAAAAATGAAATGTAAAATGACTTATTAATATTGAAATAAATACCTCTGTGTATAAAAATACAAGCATATAAAACAACGTTGAAAAGCACAAATTAGCAGGAATAGTGAAGGCATGCCTTTTTCACTCAAATTGAGATTATGGTACTGATCCATTAACTCACATTTTTGCATTCAAAAAAGCATTCCTTGCAACGCTAAAACGCATATTTGTGCTTTTCAATGTTTGATATGCTTTTATATAAGATGTTGAAAATATCTTTTTCTAAAAAATGTTTAATATTTCACATTGCACTTTTAAGCTATATGGGTGATTCTACGATCAATGCGTTTTTTGTGTCCCCAAAGAAAAAATAATCTGTTTAATTTCACACTCATTATATCACTATTGGCCGCTATTTTTATGATTGTAGTGGTAAGGGTCAGACGAAATTTAAATTTTTGGGGGGTTTATCGATACCAGGGGAAAATGCGTTGCCAGGGGAGTGACACTATTGGCTAAATTCTGATTTTATTTACTATTATTTCACTTATTTTTCGGTATAAAATCAGAGTATGGACTCATTTCTATAAGACCTGCATTCAAAAAAAATTTTCGCGTTGTAATAAAATAAAAAAAATCAATCTTGAAAACACGACATGTTGCATACAAGTCGCACCGCAGATCCCAAATAAAAACACTTCCCGCATTATTTACATTCATTCAAATTACTTTCACAGGGGCAATTAAGATTAAAAATGAAATTAATTATGCTTATAACACAGTTTTAACGTATATTTACCCTTTTTTGGAACAAAACTGTCAGGGGAGTGACGCCAGAGAAGTGACAAAATCACACATTACCTATAAAAACAACATCACGTGTTCTTCTTACCAGAACTTCACGTAAACCGTGATGTCTGCACACAATGAGCATTACGTTATACATACGCACACTTATGTAACGATGAAATATAAAAAGTTATACTTACCAGGGGAAATACTACAGCGACTGGCCCAGTAAGCTTTGAGGCACTTTCAACAAGAACCGATGCAATAATATTCGATTTTTTTTAAAACCACGTAGCTTGTTTTTAACTTTACTTAGTATTACACTGGTTATTCGCAATCAACTTCATTCTTATGCATTTTTTATGCTAAATTTCAGTCTTTGAAGTTCGCCAGGTGGAGGTGACACTGTTGTTATGGCCCGTTGAAAAGTGTATTTTTTAAAAATAATAATAAATATTTTTTCAATGTTTACTGATGAAATATGTTTCTCTGTTAATGTAAGTGTATGACTATGGCAAAAAACATTATGCCAAGTTAGCAAAAATTGATCGTCGAACATGTTTGTATAAAAACTAGTATTTGGACAGGCCAGGGTAGTATACATTTATGACTATTTTCAGCTATAAATGATAAAATAAAATAATTGTAGTGAATTAATTGGGTGGTCCATATAAAAGATAATAGTCTGTAATGCTTAAGCATACAAAAACAATAATAAAATCAGTTTTACATGAAGTTTTTCCATTGGCCGTCTAAATTCAAATAGCGTAGAATCACCCATATATTAAACTTATGTTCCTAATAATTTCATCGGTATTAAATAGAAGACTTATCAATTGCATTATATTAATTAATGATGCAATTAATATATAAAATAAATTTAGTGCAATGTATTATTTTAATAATAAATGAATATTATAATATGATTAATAAATTTTTTATGAAAATATTTTGTTTTAAAAACTAATATCAAAATATCACGATGTTTTCAAAATAAATATTAGATATATATATATATATATATATATATATATATATTGATATGTATTGCAAACCCTTGGTGATAACACAAGTTTTTTTTTTAAACGTCAGTAATGCATGCATTGGGGAGACATAATGCCCTTTAAGACAATATATTGGTCTTAATAGTATTTGATATATGGGCTACAGCTCATAATGAGACTTAAGGTACCCGCAGGGCCATGCTCGAGCAAAATATTTAAAGGAAGTCCCATGAATAAATGAAAATCCCCATCAAACCCCCTAAGTAAAAAAATATACCGTAAAATCCCGAAAGTAACCCCCCTATCGATTATAACCCAATCCCCCATCTGAAATTTGACAGTTTAGTTTTGAAAATAGGGGGGGGGGGTATTTTCAGGATTTTACAGTATATACTGTTGGCCCCGCTTAAACGAATACTGTTGGTTCCAAGAAATATTATTCGATTAAACGGGATCTTCGATATTACGTCTATGGCATCGGTTCTAAGATATTTTATTCGTATAAGCAGAGTATTCGTTTGTCCATTACCGGATTAAGCGGGACGACAGTATTTGTTTTAATTAAAATGCTTTCACACCCTTTTTAATTCCAGTAAAAACTGTTTCATTGTTTTTTGTCTTATTATTTTGGAACAAAATCGCCTTGCTTCATTTTTGTAATTTAGATAGTATTTTCGCGTTTTGCAAAAACTGACTGTAGCTAAACCCTGCTAGTCTAACCTAAATTTTAGCTATTTTATCTATTTTTTAAGGCTATTGTATCATGAGAGTTGATCTTAAGAAAAGTCTTTTTGCCGATTTATTTTCTTATTTTCCCTTTCTTAGTTCAAAATCCTTGTATAATTAATTATGCCTCTTACTTTCTATTTTAGAAAGTTTGGTGAAAAAAATTCACCAATATGAGGACCTATTTCAATAAGGAGATGAAAGCCATGCGGAGATTTAAAAGCGACACTGGCTGCGATGTAACCAGCCAAAATGGGTGCACTTCTCGCGGTTGTCTTTCCTGCAAGACTCTGACTCCGGGACCAAGCTCCTCAAATTTGAGTGGAGGAGCTCCAACTCCGGGACCAAGCTCCTCTAATTTAAGTAGAAGAGCTTCAGTGTTAATGGTAAGTCAAACCTTTAAAATAATCTATAACTTATACAATTAGTGTTAGAAGTACTAATTTATTGCAATTTTTTTTCTAAGTATGAAAATAAAAGAAGTAAGTACCATTTTTATAATTCAGTGGTTATAAAAGAGAGAGAGTTGAATTAATTTACGTGCTGTAAAATACTAAATATTAAAATCTTTTGTGGTTTTCGGGAAATTTGTTGTTCAGAGACGAAACATCTGCCTAGTTGCCTTGTTTTGGAGAATTCCTAATTTATTCTCCCCATTATTTTTATTAAAATCTATAAATTTCTCTGTTCAATGTTCACTAATGTAATTCATTATAAATACCATAAATACATGCATTTAAATATAGAGTAAAGCACCATGTATGTCATGTACTCAAAGCAAACTTATACATTAATAAAATATATCAATTCCTCTCTTTTAACTGTTCAACTTATCCCCATTTTCAATGACAAAGGAGAAATTTGGATATATTTATAGAAAATTTTAACCAAAATGCAGTTATAAGAATTATTCTTTTATTTTCACAGGAGTCACAGATATCGGAACCTGCAGCTGATGGTAGTGGCTGCAGTGTTTCTTCAGTTGCCGATCCTGACGAGGATTACCTCGATGAAAGTTTCATCAGTTTGGCAGCTGAAGAGCATTGCTACTCGCAACCGGCCACTGCCCAATCCAGCCCAGGACCCCCTAAACGAGCTGGAAAGAAAAGAAAGGGGGTGGACAACCGTGAGGACTCTGTTGCTATTGCAACTAATTATTTGCAGAACCTCCAGGCAAGACATGCCAAAAGGAGGGAGGAAAAAGCAACAGATGTGCACTTCGCCAACTTTATTATCTCCAGCATGGCAGATCTCCCTACAGATAAGGCCAAACGCCAATGTAGGATGGACTTGATGAAAGTGCTGCAGCAGCACCTGGATCAATATGATTAAATAGCTATTGTCTACATTTTCTTCCAATTCTTATCATCAATGTCTTTTGTGTATATAATAGTCTTCTTGTGTCTCATAGATTTTTGTGCAGGTGGATAGAAATTCATCTTTACCGTTCACCATTTTTTCCATTTCAGTGTGTTGAATTAATAAAAGTTGATTTTACCTTATAATGTTTTATGACTTGAAATAATTATTATAAAAGCAACATAAATAAAAAACATAAGATTAAATACTGTGGTTTTTAGTAGTGCAAAACGTGGTTAAGCATTTTTAAATATATTTTGTGACATTGTTAATTTAATGTTGAAATTAGAAGAAGATTGCTATTGCTGAATATGTAGAGGAATGTGAGAAAAAGTGAAAT
>JAXGGA010017158.1:0-25019 GCA_038373865.1 Uloborus plumipes | reverse complement strand
AGTGATATTTTTTTTGTTTAAATATAGAATGATAACAAATCAAACGTATCTAAAACTTTAAAATTCTGGAAAACCTGCCAATTGTTTTGAAGGTTTAAGGAAAAAAAACTCTCTCATATTTTGAGAATCATCCAATTATTATAATTAATTGCAATCTGATAATAAAAACAAAGAAACCAAAAGTAAAAAAACATCTGCGTAAAATCACTAAAAATTTTTTTCAAAATTACATTACCAATACAGTAAAAAAATCGTTGTTAATCCCAAGATGAGGGGGGTCAGAAGTGGCCCCAACAAGAGTTGAGTAACTTCCATGTTGTTTAGGGCATCAACTTGGTATTCGAGCAAAAGAGGCAACAAATGTGGAGCTTTTTGACACAAGTGCTTCCACTTTAAGAGAGTTTGACACGGGGAAACTCAGCGTTATCTTATAAAAGAGAAGGTCGAAAAATTTACAATGTTATCTGAAATCTAATTTCTGATGCAGATTTAAGCGATGCTAGAATTTTATTTTTTTGAAAACTATTCTGTTATCGCTATATACATGTGGCAACTATAAGCAATCACTCAACTGAACTGCATTCCTTAAATCGCACTTTAAATGGTTATTGTCATTTATCTTTGGCGTGGAAATCCCGATAAATGATTAATTAGATACTCGAAGCTTGAATTAGGTTATCTCTGTTTTTGTCATGTTTCTAAATTTAATGAAAGAAATGTTGCATGCACTTCGTAATAAATAATAGTAAAGCATAAAAATGAAAATAAAACAAGAAATGCCTTCCTATTACATATGTATGGGTCATTCTCATAAAAACAATTATTTGCTTCTTACAAAGTTCAGCAAAAATTAAAGTTAGTGGAATCAGATGAAATAGTTTATGGAGATAACTATATATGTAAGGGCTTGATAAAAACAAGAAGTTCTGTCAAGAACTAAACGAGCCTACTTTCCCGTACATCGACATCGGCATTCTAGCATCTGATCATTATTCTCTTGATTCTCTAAGACTAAAAATTATGTCAAACATACCTTTTTAGTACTTGAAGCTGATTTCTAAAAGCAAAATATACCCCTCTCATCAGATGAAATAGACACATAAAAAGTAAATTAATGAATAAATAAAGTTTTGTCGCACCTTTTAAAGAATGTAACTGTTACAGTTCTTCCGTAGAAAAATTCCTCAATTGTTTTCAAAAAAAAAATTAAAAGTACAAAGTACATCAAAACACATTTTATCAAAGAAAGAAAAAAAAAGAAAAAAAAACTCGTCCGTTGATAAAATGTCTCGAATTTCACTTTTAATCCGTTGCCAGTTGTTAAATATAAATAAAGAATAAAATGCCCTCGTGAATGAAACATTTTTGTTACAAAAAAAATCGTCTGCCAAAAATAATAATAATAATAATAATAAATTCAATGAAACAAATGAATAAATAAACAAAAAATCGTCTGCACAGTCAGTCATTTTTTTTCGGACTGTTTACTCAAAAGTTATTAGGGGTGACAGCTTGCTTGAGCGGTTCAATGTTGAACGAAAAATTGTTCAAATCGGAAATGTAAATACGGGAATGAAGTATCCTTGAAAAGTTCTTTCCAACAAAAAAAAGTTCGTTCAAATCGGACTGTTCATTAAAAAGTTAGTATCGCGGGACCGGTTGTTTGAACGGCTCAAATTTGAACCAAAAATTGTTCAAATCAAAAAATCAAATATGGGAATGAGCTGTACTCGCCGAGATCTTTCCAACAAAAAAAAGTTTGTCCAAATCGGACTGTTCATTCAAAAGTTATTAGGGGGGGACAGACAGACCGACCGACCGACCGACCGACCGACCGACCGACCGACGACACACAATTCCCCATCTCAATACCCTACTTTCAAATTTTTAATTTTTCGATATTCATTTTACCTTTTTATTTTTTTCACTTGGCGATATTTTTTTTTGACTTGGCGATATTTTTTAACTTGGCGATATTTTTTGGACTTGGCGATATTTTTTAGATGCATTAAGCTACTTTTAATACTTTTTTCGTCTTTCTTTTATTTTTAACGGGAAAGTAGGCTAAAAATATTGGTGCTGAAAAATTACATAAATAAGTTACAAAATTGAAAAACGTGAAGGAATGACACATTTGATGAGGTAGTGACATAGGATGGAGCGAAAAACAAAAATTTTGGAATCTTATTCTGTAATACCCGGCAAAAGCTGTGCATGCGTAAGTACAATACACGTGTAAAATATTATCAAGTTTGAACAACTCCTTTAGGGTCATACCAGGGCTTAAATTTCTCTAAAATACGAAAAAATGTCAATTTTCTAAAAGTTTTTGGAAAACACAAATAATCACCATTTTTGTTCTATTACCGTTAAAATGCTTCCTTTTAACACTCTTTTCGCGCATCTTCAAAATTATTTAAATTTTATGCAATATTAAGTTCGTACATAAACCGTAAATTTCCGTGAAATTAACCAAAAATTGACTTTTTTTACCATTTTTTGCACATAGCAATAATTTTTCTTTTGTGATCCAGATACTATTTTTTACAATGAATGGGCAAATTGCAGCTTTTGGTTGTAAATGCAGAAATATATCGTTACATTAACAGCCCAGAACGCACCACAAGGAGGTATCTGCATTTCGGGTGTCATTCTGCCTTTCCCATCCACCCAGCCACGTTACTTACATATTTTCAATACACTTATATGGATGCAATTACTATCCAATGTTAAACGGGTTTCTCCTTGTGAACCAAAGTTTGAAGTTTGACTCATGACTCAGTTTTGGCATTGATGATTGCGAGCATAAAGTATTTCATTTAAATTCGTATCTTGTCCCTTCCTTTAAGAGCAAGAATCTGAGAGAGTGTCACGCCTGGTGATTCATGACCTCTCAGATTTTTTCCAAAAAATTACCAAATGTTTATTATCTTATTGAAAGACCAAATCCAGAATGTTTTGTTCTAAAGTTGAGTTGCTTAGTTTTTATGGATCCCCGAAGTTGAAGGTGCAGCATCAAAAATCAAGCGGATTTTCAAGACATGGAAGTTGCTATGAGCCAAAACGCTTACCAGGAACTGTTGAACTCCAATTTTCTTTTTGTATATGGAATATAGAAGATTCAAACTTTACAAAATGAATGTTAAATTTGAGGTAAGTTGTTGCCGTAAGGTCAGGGAAGGCCCTCAACACAAGGCATTTTTGACGTTTTTCAGCATTTTTGAAGTCCAAAAACAGCTTGTACATTTCAGTTGCCACTTCAAAAGTAGTGTCGTTTGAAAGACCAGTGTAAGCACTTTAAAAAAATGTATAAATAACAGAGGAAAGTTCAACGTGCTTTTAGTTGCGTAAGGCTGAAGTATGAAAAATGTCATATTTTACCGATATTCAAACAGTCATAACTTCCTCTGCCAACAACATATTGAAATATTTTTTTTGCCAATGTCATACTCCATGCTTTGTCTTAACAGAACAGTTGAGTCCTTTGAGAACAGTTGAGTCCCCACACACGAAATTAGGGATAACCAGCAGTCTACATCCTACTTAAAAGAGGTAATTGCATCACTCTTCTGATATCCATGCCGCTATAGGTCAATCCATAGAACAAGAAAATACAGCGAGAGCATTAAAATACGAGAAAAAACCGGGGGACTTAATCAGGGAAAAATACACACGAAATGAAAAATGTCCTGTTCTGCTGACGAAAAATAGTCCTAACTAAGGGCAGTATACTTGTAAAAGCTCAGGAATCCGTTAATTCCGGGCCCGTCATTTCCAGTTTTTCCAAGGGGGGGGGGGAGGTCAAAGGGTGCAAAAATAATTTAATTTCATCGGAAAACAACACCGCTCACACTTGTATGCAAATACATTAATTTCTCAAAGCCGGGGGAGGGGGATTACCCCCCTCCCCCCTAAGTGACGGCCTAGTTAATTCTAAATCCGACACTGTTGGTAACTGGCTACTGAAGAAAAAAAAGAAGAAATTTTCTACAATTCACCGGAACAGAAAGAGCGAATATTTCTCTCACGAAAAATCTAGGAGAAAAATCTGGGGCGGAGGTAAAAAGCTCCACCTACACTTCTGAAATTTTTGACCTTTGCCCCCCCCCCCCCCCACCCCCCCCAAAAAAAAAAAAACTTTTGGTCACGCTACGCCTATGCTAATGACTGAAAAGTCTCCGATTTTTGATAGTGAGATCAGGGTCACTTTTTTCTTTCTGCGTTACATTGACAATGTCCATCAAGTACTTTTACTCGTCTTTTATATCCGTTTTTAAAGCTTCGATATCTTCCACCAAGTTCTTGCAACGTTAATAAGTTAACTTTTCAAAAACAAGTTTTACTTTATCAGTGATTCAATAAATATACCTCTTCCACACTCCGACTGTTTTAAGGGTTCAAAACTGGTTAGGGAGACTGTAGATTGCTATTAAAGGAAGGGACAAGATACGAATTGAAATGAAATACTTTATGCTCGCAATCATCAATGCCAAAACTGAGTCATGAGTCTAACTTCAAACTTTGATTCACAAGGAGAAACCCGTTTAACATTGGATAGTAATTGCATCCATATAAGTGTATTGAAAATATGTAGGTAACGTGGCTGGGTGGATGGGAAAGGCAGAATGACACCCGAAATGTAGGTACCTCCTTGTGGTGCGTTCTGGGCTGTTAATGTAACGAAATATTTCTGCATTTACAACCAAAAGCTGCAATTTGCCCATTCATTGTAAAAAAAAATGTTATCTGGATAACAGAAGAAGAATAATTGGCTATGTGCAAAAAATGGTTAAAAAAAAGTCAAATTTTGGTTAATTTCACGGAACTTTACGGTATATGTACGAACTTAATCACGGAGTATAAAGAAGGAAACAAATGTCCTACAGGTGCGCTAGTTTAAAAGTGGCAGCGAATTCTCACCACCCGCCAGAGGACGCTCTACGCAATCCCTCCCGCTTTCCTAGAGGAATCAATGTAAATGATACTAGATCTGTCATCTTTTTAAATGCTGCTTATGGGAAAGAAAATATTTTTTTTCAACTGGTTTTCGGTGTAAATCTTCGAGGGACATTATGAATTAAATATGATTTTCATCCCAGTGAAATAGGTGCCGTATTCTTTGAGAAATAGGTTTAATCGAATGCACTTACCAATTTGCGAAATCTGACAGAATCTGTCATTTTTTAGTCTGCCATTGGTAATAATATTTTTTTTTCAAATGGAATTTTGTGTAAACCATCGATTAACATTATGAACTAAATATGATTTTGATCACACCGAAATTTGTTGGCAATTTTTAAAATGCAGCCGATTAAACATTTTTCTTTAAAAATACGGCAAAAATTTCGGTTAGATCAAAATTATATTTAGTTCATAATGTTAATCGATGGTTTACACCAAATTCCAGTTGAAAAGAAAATATTATTACTAATAGCAGTCTGTAAAAAATGACAGATTGGGCAAATTGGTAAGTGTATTCGATTAAACCTATTTCTCAAAGAATACGGCACCTATTTCCCTGAAGTGAAAATCATATTTAATTCATAATGTCCGTCGAAGAGTTACACCAAAACCCAGTTGAAAAAAAAAAACTATTTTCTTTCCCATAGCAGCATTTAAAAAGATGGCAGATGCAATATCATTTACATCAGGGCTTCTTAAACTCTTGTCATTCACGACCCCCATTTATGATTGCGAGTTTCTTGACAACCCCATACAAATATAAAAGAATAATAAATTAATATTTTTTGATGATTTATTTATTAGGTAACAATATACATATACATATGAAACTATATAAGTTTAGAATTCGTTTTGAAACATACAAAAATCTAAAATTAAAAATTGCACAAAAAATTATAAAATTGTATTTATTATAGTTTCAAAAATAAAAGTGGATTCTGACCGTCTTAATTCTCTCGAATATATTCAAGTAGTTGCGTGTTAAGTATTAAATTTAGGGATGGACCGGATATCCGATAACTATCCGGTATCCGGCCTATCCGGTTGATATTTTAACTATCCGGTACTTCCGGATATCCGATCCGACTGACCGCCCCGAATACGGATATCCGGAAATTTTTTGCAGGATATCCGGCAAAGTATCCGGTATTGATGTAGGAGATATCCGGAATTGATGTGAGGGTTATCCGGTACTATGTGAGGACCTAATTGAATATTTTCTTTTTTACAAAAACCCCAATTAAAAATTTCATTGTTTGATAAACCTTTTAGATGATGTAATTACTTTTCATTTTTCCTTTTTAGCCTACTTTCCCGTTAAAAATAAAAGAAAGACGAAAAAAGTATTAAAAGTAGCTAAAAGCATCTAAAAAATATCGCCAAGTCCAAAAAATATCGCCAAGTTAAAAAAATATCGCCAAGTTAAAAAAATATCGCCAAGTTAAAAAAATAAAAAGGTAAAATGACTATCGAAAAATTAAAAATTTGAAAGTAGGGTATTGAGATGGGGAATTTGTGCGTCGGTCGGTCGGTCGGTGTCGGTCGGTCTGTCTGTCCCCCCCTAATAACTTTTGAATGAACATTCCGATTTGGACAAACTTTTTTTTGTTGGAAAGATCTCGGCGAGTACAGCTCATTCCCATATTTGATTTTTTGATTTGAACAATTTTTGGTTCAACTTTGAGCCGTTCAAAAAACCGGTCCCGCGATACTAACTTTTTAATGAACAGTCCGATTTGAACAAACTTTTTTTTGTTGGAAAGAACTTTTCAAGGGTACTTCATTCCCGTATTTACATTTCCGATTTGAACAATTTTTCGTTCAACATTGAACCGCTCAATCAAGCTGTCACCCCTAATAACTTTTGAATGAACAGTCCGATTTAAACAAACTTTTTTTTGTTTGAAGCATCTCGGCAAGGATACTTTATTACCGTATTTAAATTTTCAATTTGAACACTTTTGGTTCAACATTGAACCGTTTAAGCAACCTTTCTCCACCTAATAACTTTTGAGTGAACCGTCCGAATGGAATAATTTTTTTTTTGTTCGAAAGATCTCAGCGAGTGCAGCTCATTCCCATATTTGATTTTTTCATTTGAACAATTTTTGGTTCAACTTTGAGCCGTTCAAAAAACCGGTCCCGCGATACTAACTTTTTAATGAACAGTCCGATTTGAACAAACTTTTTTTGTTGGAAAGAACTTTTCAAGGGTACTTCATTCCCGTATTTACATTTCCGATTTGAACAATTTTTCGTTCAACATTGAACCGCTCAATCAAGCTGTCACCCCTAATAACTTTTGAATGAACAGTCCGATTTAAACAAACTTTTTTTTGTTTGAAGCATCTCGGCAAGGATACTTTATTACCGTATTTAAATTTTCAATTTGAACACTTTTGGTTCAACATTGAACCGTTTAAGCAACCTTTCTCCACCTAATAACTTTTGAGTGAACCGTCCGAATGGAATAAATTTTTTTTTGTTCGAAAGATCTCAGCGAGTGCAGCTCATTCCCATATTTGATTTTTCGATTTGGATAATTTTTGGTTCAACTTTGAACCGTTCAAACAACCGGTCCCGCGATGCTAACTTTTGAGTGAACAATCCGATTTGAACAAACTTTTTTTGTTCGAAAGATCTTTTCAAGGATACTTCATTCCCGTATCTACATTTTCGATTTGAACAATTTTTCGTTCAACATTGAACCGCTCAATCAAGCTGTCACCCCTAATATCTTTTGAGTGAACAGTCCGATTTAAATAAACTTTTTTTTGTTCGAAGGATCTCAGCAAGGATACTTCATTACCGTATTTAAATTTTCAATTTGAACACTTTTTCGTTCAACATTGAACCGTTTAAGCAACCTTTCCCCACCTAATAACTTTTGAGTGAACCGTCCGAATGGAATTAACTTTTTTTTGTTTGAAAGATCTCGGAGAGGCTTTCCCATACATTCCCATATTTTGCTTTTTGATTTGAACCATTCTTCGTTCAATATTGAACCGTTCAGAAAAAAAAATTAACATTAGCGCCTACGGGGAATTTAAGTTGAATGTTGATCCTGAACTTAAAGACGGATTTCCTTCAAACTAACTTTGTAAGAAAATGGTTTTGATAAATAATGTTTGTAACGTACTTTTCTGAGTATTCTTCTGTGAGGACTCTGATTCCGACTCCGCAAACATGGCGGAAATGCAGGCTCAGAAAAAAAATTACTGACTGTGCAGACGATTTTTTGTTTATTTATTCATTTGTTTTATTTTATTTATTATTATTATTATTATTATTTTTTTTGGCAGACGATGTTTTTTTTGTAACAAAAATTTTTCATTCACGAGAACATTTTATTCTTTATTTATATTTAACAACTGGCAACAGATTAAAAGTGAAATTCGAGACATTTTATTAACGGACGAGTTTTTTTTTTTCTTTCTTTGATAAAATGTATTTTGATGCTCTTTGTACTTTTATTTATTTATTTATTTATTTTATTATTATTATTATTATTTTTTTGAAAACGATGGAGGATTTTTTCTACGAGGAACTGTAACAGTTACACTCTTTAAAAGGTGCGGCAAAACTTTATTTATTCGTTAATTGCTTTTTACGTGTCTATTTCATCTGATGAAAGGGGTATATTTTGCTTTTCGAAATCAGCTCTAAGTGCTAAAAAGGTACGTTTGACATAATTTTAAGTCTCAGATAATCAAGAGAATAATGATCAGATGGGAGAATGCCGATGTCGATGTACGGGAAAGTAGGCTCGTTTAGTTCTTGACAGAACTTCTTGTTACCAATTTTTGCTTCTAAACCAAAAATTATATGTTATTCCTCCGACTTTGTACTGGACATGGAAGCATTCTGCATATTTGATTTTTCACAATTTCCAGATTAAGTATGATTGTCTAAAGCTTTTCAAAAATATTTTCGTTAAAATATTTAGAAAGAAAAAGCTACAAACCTTCACGGATTAATGTGCGACAAAAAGTTTAAAAAAACTTACGATCATATCGTCAGTTCATAAAAATTAATAGCAGTAGCTTTTAATATAAATTCGCAAATTATTTTATTTAATGCAGACATGTGATTTTTCAGTATTTTTACTGAATTCAGTATTTTTTGAAATAGCAAACTACTGACTGCAGAACAAAAAGAATGGGCATCATAAGTTAAATTTAACATCTACCAATTAATTTCATGCAGCCAAATAAAAGAGTTGGCTATATAGAACTAAAAGACAATGTTTGAACTTCAGGTGTAGTATAATATATCAACAATTTTGTTACTGCTCTCACAGCGAAGTAATTTCAGTATATGTCATTTTATTTGGGTCACATGTCTGATTTAATGAATTCCTTTATTTTTAATTTTTGTACTTCTAACAAAAATTGCGATCTATTAACACCCAATGATGTTGTAATTAGATATATTTTACTTTGCCACTATTATTGCTTTATTTTAATTGAAAGTAACATACAGTAAATAAGTTATCTAACATTGGCGAAAGTGTTCTTCTAGATAATGTAAACATCTGTCCCCATGAATCGTCGCAACTTAGCCATGCTTTTTTTTTTTTTTTTGAAAGAGAGTTTGAATGTGTGTAAAGAAATTTTGAATCTTGCACTTTGTTTTGTTCTTTATTTTTGTAGTACCTTCCTTTCAGAAAAGATATTTCTCTGCTATTAGAATATGTTCACGTCTGTCACGCCGCTCCGTAACTCCTCGAGAACATGTTGAGCATGACCAGGGTTGCCAGACGTCCTGGATTTCAAGGGACAGTCTCGTTTTTTACTTCCTTTTACGTAGTAAAGGAAGTATTGCGATCGCGAAAAAAAAATCACTCAAATTTGAGTCTAAATTTTGATTTTGCTCATCCCCGAATGAAAATTCCTTAGTTTTTTTGACCTGTCAGCACGTGTATATGTACCTAGCAACATATAAGCAGCCGAAAAATTTTTTTCAACCACCCCCGAGTTAATTACGACGAGTTTTCTCGTGACGTCTGTATGTACGTGTGTGCGTATGTGGGTCGCATAACTCAAAAACTATATGCCGTAGAAGCTTCTAGCTTGGTATGTAGGCTCTGAGGATGGTCTAGTTGTGCACCTCCCCTTGTGGTTGCATTTGAATGTTCCCAAGGGGGTGTTTTACCCCTTTTTTGGGGTAAATCAGTGTTAATTTCAATGCAGACTCAAGTGATATGAATTGGCGCGACCACTTGGCGATATGTCGCCAAGCTTTTGGTCGCCGTTTGACGCCAACTTGGCGACATATCGCCAAGTTGGCGACAAATTTGGCGAAAAAAATATTTTTCGAATTTGGGTTCAACTTGGCGCTATTGGCGATATTTTGCGAAAAATTCACTGAATGATATTAAAATCAGCAATATTTAGAAAATTAACCATTGCAAAATATTTTTTGCATTGTTTCGTGGCAGATTAGGGGAGTAAATATTTGAATTGTTACCTTGCTCACTCCAAGCACTTTTTTTAACACTTAAGGCAACTACTAAGAAATTTACACGTAAAAGGAAGTAGTGTGGGGTCCATACCAGATTTTTTTAAATATTGTCCCGCGTCCCGGGGAACCTTGATACGGGACGGCTAAAGTCCCGTATTCTGGCTAGAAGCAGCATTTTACAAAACGAAACATTATTTTCAGAAAAAACTGAAGTAAAACAGAAAATGTGAAATAGAGTGATAAGAAAATTGATTGAATTATTTTACTGTTCTGAAGTAATGTTAGTGTTCTATTCATTTAGCTCAGAAATTATTATGACAATCATTTCAACAAACGTTCGTTGTAAAAGTGGTGTATCTCCTTGTAAATGATTTTACTATGCCTTATTGTAGAAAAGCTCTCAATTTTTCAATTGGATGTGTTCAGTTATTATTAGTCGCTAGATTGTTTGAAGCAATATTTTTTAATATTTTGAAATTTGCTTCGCTTCGCTTTTATACTAAAAGATGTAACTAAATGTTATTTCATTTAGCAAACAAATACGCGTTTTAAAAACATGAAGATACATAATCTTTAGAGTGAGCGACAGAAATATAAGTTACAGTGAGCTTTATGGCAATCTAAAGACCATCAAAACTTGGAAAGAAATATTGCAGCAGTAAAATCAAGCAGCAAATATGATTTAAAAAAAAAGGTTTTCCCCAAAAGATATTGAATATTTATTTTTTTTATTTGTTTTAGGTTTTCTTCTTATAGTAAGTTCAAGTAGTAAGGTTTAATTCTATGTCTACTCAATTGTAACCAAAATTTTTATTAATGACTCATTAAAATTTTTGTGCATTCAAATTTCCCCATTGGTACGTCTAGCTTTTTGAAAAAAAGTACTAAACATTAGTCATCAGTAGAAGTGATAATTATAACTTTCATGCCGAGATAGGCTCGTCATTTGGGACATCAGGACGGTTGATCAAGAGCTCCCCCCCCCTCCCTTTGGTTTTAGGAGTTTAGTGTATTTGCATATAAGTGGCTTTGTTTTTTTTTTTTTTTTTCGGTATAATTTACACTGAAATTTGGTATAATTTACCTTTTGCCCTCCCCTCTACCAGTAAAATTTGAAATGACCTGCCTACGTCAGAAAAAAGGTGTTAATAACAGGGAAATACAAATTTTCACAATAATTAGTGTTAAACCGTTTCCCATATTCATATTCATGACGAAAAACAACTATGCAATGGTAAAAAACGAAGTCTTCATTCATATGATCATTGTGTATTTTTTTTTCTTCATTTATACTTGTGAGAAACATTTAATATTATCGTAAAAATTCAACCTTTAGAGTTCATCTCTCACCCCCCCCCCCCCCGAGATCTTTTTTTTTTTTTTTTTGCATCTTTAGAAAGTGTATTTGTTTTTTGGAATTTAAGTAAAACTTTAGGTTAATTATTTAGATGTAAGTTTATTAATTTATTTTAAAGTGAACATGTTTAGAATAATTGTTAATAATAATAATATTAACCCTACACTGCATGGTGTTGCCAATTGGCTACATGGACAATTTGTCCTCCTTATGAATAGCAGAATGTAGTCATAAGGCAATTCAATGCATAAAAAGCAAGTATTGGGTATATTTAAAGCAATTATCACCATTTATCCTCCATACATGGCAGCACTGGTCTGTTACATGCTCTTAAATGAATCCATATAGATAGCTTTTAAAATCACTCAAACTACCATGTTTTGAAATTATTTTTTACAATGAAATATTTTTCTTCGTCTTTTAAAAAAATAACATGAATAAAATAAACATTTATCTTTCGTTTAAGATGCGTTTTACATCAAAATAATTATTTGGAAAAAATCTAGGACATAATACACGTCTGTAGCCATTTGGCAACATTATGCAGTAAGCATCCAGAGAACACTTCGATTCATCTCTATAGTTCATGAAGTATGTGCTTTGTTTATGTTTCGCGCTAGCTTCTTTCTATTTTTGGAAGGTATAATATAATCATGCAGACCCAAAAGTGGTACTTTCGGCTGTTCTACCGTTTATAAGACCTCGCAATTATCAATGTTTAGTTGATGTTCAACAGAGTGAACAAACAAAAAATCAATAGGGAAAAGCCTTTAAAACGTGTTCATTTTAGATTTCAGTGAGCACAAACGTTGTGCTTACACGGACAAGTAAAGTCATTAATAATTTTAAAATATAGTTTTGAAAAAAAAACTAAAAAATACGCTTTTACACTGGAATGCGCTGTGATCATCACGGGTTTCCCTCTGATTTTCAAAACTACTGAATATCCGCACTTAAGTTTACATGTACTTATAATACATCAATATGCAATACAGTTTAGCCTTTAGTATTAAAAATAATATTAAATATATTACTTTTATATTTGCAAAGAACGTAAATTTTATCTTTTATTCAGAGTTACATACATACATACATACATACATACAAACAAATCGACATGTGAAATTAATAAAAGCATATTAAAAAGAGACCATTAGCTACAGAGGAACTAGAGAGTTACAAACCAAAAAAAAAAAAGAGAAAAGAAAGAAAGCTTGCGCGAGAGAGCCTCCAAAAGACATCAGATTTGACAGAATTGATCATCGGAAAGTACAAGTACATATAAACAATAATTTAAAATGTCAAAATGTAAAGGATTACAAGAGTACAGTGCACCAAATGTTCAATTCCTCTATTTTTTTACAAAAAAGAACTAATTTCAAGACTATCATTTACAATCATTTTTATCTGTTGAATGCATGGTGTAGCCATTTGGCAACAAAACTATTTTTAATTAGAAAGGGGTGAAAATTTAGAGTTAAATTTTTTTAAATATTTTTCCATGTTTTCTTATTACATTGACAAACACATATATTTTTTTCTACGAAAAATAAAAAATCATGCAGTGTAGGGTTAATATATCGGTCATTTCAGCGAAAATGGTACAAATCAGTCCCGATACTTCATAATTTTGGTAATTAATTTTAATATTTACCACCAATTAATTGTATTTTTTTATTTGTTCTCTATCTAGTTGTGGGTAACCAAGTATTACTTATTCAGGCATAAGCCAAAAAAAGGACTCAAAAAAAAAAAAATTTTTTTGGGCAAAAGAAGGAAAAAATTATAAGCCCCAGCTTCAAATTGCTAGGACTTAAAATGCAATTTAAGATTAAGCTGAAATGCAACAACAAAATGTCTGTCAAGACCTAAACGAGCCTACTTTCCCGTACATCGACATCGGCATTCTAGCATCTGATCAATATTCTCTTGATTATCTGAGACTGAAAATTATGTCAACATACCTTTTTAGCACTTAAAGCTGATTTCTAAATGCAAAATATATCAATCTCATCAGATGAAATAGACACGTAAAAAGTAAATAAACGAATAAATAAAATTTTGTCGCACCTTTTAGAGAAAGTAACTGTTATAGTTCTTCCGTAGAAAAATTCCTCAATTGTTTAAAAAATAAAAATAAATAAACAAAAAAAAGTGCAAATAACATCAAAACACATTTTATCAAAGAAAAAAAAACTCGTTCGTTAATAAAATAATTTCATTTTTAATCCGTTGCCAGTTGTTAAATATAAATAAAGAATAAAATGCTCTCTTGAATAAAAAAATTTTGTTACAAAAAAAATCGTCTGCCAAAAAAAAAAAAAGAATAATCATTATTATAATAATAACAAAACAAATAAATAAATAAACAAAAAATCGTCTGCACAGTCAGTCATTTTTTTTTCTGAGTCTGCATTTCTGCCATGTTTGCGGAGTCGGAGTTGGAGTCAGAGTCCTCACAGAAGATTATTTAGAAAAGTACTTTATATACATTATTTATCAAAACCATTTTCTTACAAAGTTAGTTTGAAGGAAATCTACCTTTAAGCTAAGGATCAACATTCAACTTAAATTTCCCCGTAATCGCTAATGTTAAGATTTTTTTCTGAACGGTTCAACGTTGAACGGAAACTGGTTTAAATCAAAAAGCGAACTGTAGGAATGAGCCTCTCCAAGATCTTTTGAACAAAAAAAAAAAAATTTATTCACTTCGGACGGTTCACTCGAAAGTTATTAGGTGGGAAAGGTTGCTTGAACGGTTCAACGTTGAACGAAAAAATGTTCAAATTGAAAATTTTAATACGGTAATGAAGTATCCTTGCAATGTTCAAATTGGGAATTTAAGTATGGTAATGAAGTATCCTTGCTGAGATCCTTCGACCAAGAAAAAAAATTTGTTTAACTTGAACTGTTCACTCAAAAGTTATTAGGGGTGACAGATTGTTTGAACGGTTCAATGTTGAACGAAAAATTATTCAAATGGAAAATGTAAATACGGGAATGAATCCGTATCCTTGATAAGATCTTTTGAACAAAAAAAAAGTTTGTTCAAATCGGACTGTTCATTAAAAAATTCGTATTGCGGGACAGGTTGTTTGAACGGCTCAAAGTTGAACCAAAAATTGTTCAAATCGAAAAATCAAATATGGGAATGAGCTGTACTTGCCGAGATCTTTCCAACAAAAAAAAGTTTGTTCAAATCGGAATATTCATTCAAAAGCTATTAGGCGGGGGGGGGGGGGGGGCAGACAGACCGACAGACAGACACACAAATTCCCCATCTCAATACCCTACTTTCCAATTTTTAATTTTTCAATATTTATTTCACTTTTTTATTTCTTTTTGACTTTTTTTTGGACTTGGTGATATTTTTAGATGCATTAAGCCACTTTTAATGCTTTTTTCGTCTCTCTTTTATTTTTTACGGTTAAGTAAGCTAAAAATAAGCGGACATGCAATGTAATTGAAATGCCGGATATCCGCAGGATATCCGGCGGCACAATTCCGGATATCCGGTATGCGGCAAAATCACTACCCGGTCCATCCCTAAGTAAAAAAATTAATGAGATGGATGTGCCTGTTTTTTATTGTATAACAAATCAAATCTTGGTGGAATTTTTGAAACTGCTGGACATAAGACCTCTTCAACATTTTTTTAATGCTGAACGATATTGGGATTTGATATGTGTTAAAGCTGAGAAAGTAACTTCATATAAATATGTGAAGATCCAGAATTCAGTCAAGGGCTTTTTTTGAAATTGTAGTTTTAAGTTTGAGTCACTCGAAAGCTCAGCAATTTTTCCTCTTAAGCTTTAAGTGGCAGGTGATCAATCTCACATTATACTCTCCGAACGTAGGTTTCATACTCTCCGAAGCCAATAGTTCATTGCAGATCAAACAAATAGGTTGTTCATCACCCTCACAAGACGCTGCAAGTCCAGTGTATTCCGCCAACTCTAGTGATGTTATGAAATGGTAATAAATATTTGACATTAAAATATCTCGCGGCCCCAGAATTTTGCTAAGCGACCCCAAAAATGGGGTCGCGACCCATAGTTTAAGAAGCCCTGATTTACATTGATTCCTCTAGGAAAGCGGGAGGGATTGCGTATAGAGCGTCCTCTGGCGGGCGGTGAGAATTCGCTGCTACTGTTAGATAGCAAAATTTAGCTCCTCCCCTTTAACCTCCTTGAACTTAATACTGCATAGAATCTAAATTATTTTGAAGATGCATGAAAAGAGTGTTAAAAGAAATCATTTTAATGGTATTAGAACAAAAATAGTAATTATTTGTATTTTCCAAAAAATTTTAGAAAAGTGACATTTTTTCGTATTTTTAGAGTAATTCAAGCCCTGGTAGGACCCCAAACGAGTTGTTCAAACTTGATAATATTTTACATATGTATTATACTTACTTACCCATGCTCAGCTTTTGCCAGGTATTACAAAATAAAATTCCAAAATTTTTGTTTTTCGCTCCACCTAATGGACATAGATAAACGCAGAATGATTGAAGTCTCAAAACTTTTCTTTAATTGATAGCTTTAATCATCATTTGAAATACACTAGGTGGCCAAAAGTATCCGGACACTTTCAAAAATTCACATTTTTACATATAGCTCGAGAAATAAGTGATCAATTGCTCCTTAACTTTAGTCATACAAAATATAGGCTTCAGCAAACATTTCCCATTTGAAATTAAATTACCCTTGCATTTGGGGGATGACAAGAAAGGGGGTTGAAAGAAAAACCGCATTTTGACCATAACTCTTCGAAAATAGCTCGAAATAAGCTATAAATTTCAGTAATTAATCAGCATACTATGTATAATTACTGTACAAATTTTTATGAACGTACCATTCTTACTTCCGAAGATATGAAACATTTTTTAAAAAACGGCAATTTTATTTGAAGGGTTTTCGCTCAGAACTCAAAAAGAATTTTTGATCAAACCTTATCAAAACTTCAGGAAAGATGACAAAATACAACAGAAAGAACATACTAAAACGGTAAATAAAAATATTAAAAATACGATGAGATATGAACGTTAAAAGGAAATAATTTTTCACGGCGCATGCGCAAACGACAGAAATTTATAACTACAAAAATATTGCACTCTGATTTATACTGCATCTTATAAAAAAAGTTCCAGTTGAATATCATGAAAATTGAAAAAGATATCAGCGATCTAGTGAGCTGAATTTCATTCATTCGCAGACAATACATAAACAGTGAGGGTCTGTCCACAAAGAGCTATTTTTAAATTAAAGGTTATTTCGTCATCGTTCAAAACCAACGTTTCAGGGGTGTCCGGATAACTTTTGGCCACCAACGTAAAAGGTCTTTTTGGCCGAAAAGGCGAAATGTGACTTCTATGCAGAATATAAACTTTCAAACTGTATACAATTCAACATTGAAAAAAATGCTCGATTGTCACCACACTATTTGTGGACAACCCCTCGCCAGTTATGTATTGTCTGCGAATGAATGAATTACAGCTCACTAGATCGCTGATATCTTTTTCAATTTTTACGATATTCAACTGGAACTTTTTTTATAAGATGCAGTATAAACCAAGCTACAATATTTTTGTAGTTATAAATTGCTGTCGTTCGTGCATGCGCCGTGAAAAATTATTTCCTTTTAACGTTCATATCTCATCGTATTTTTAATATTTTTATTTACCGTTTTAGTATGTTCTTTCTGTTGTATTTTGTCATCTTTCCTGAAGTTTTGATAAGGTTTGATCAAAAAACTCTGCGTGTTATGAGCGAAAACCCTTCAAATAAAATTGCCGATTTTTAAAAAATGTTTCATATCTTCGGAAGTAAGAGGGGTACGTTCATAAAAATTTGTACAGTAATTATACATAGTATGCTAATTAATTACTGAAATTTATAGCTTATTCCGAGCTATTTTCGAAGAGTTATGGTCAAAATGCGGTTTTTCTTTCAACCCCCTTTCTTGTCATCCCCCAAATGCAAGGGTAATTTAATTTCAACTGGGAAATGTTCGCTGAAGCCTATATTTTGTATGACTAAAGTTAAGGAACAATTGATCACTTATTTCTCGAGCTATATGTAAAAATGTGAATTTTTGAAAGTGTCCGGATACTTTTGGCCACCTAGTGTACTATCAATACTTCCAAGCAATAAATACCGTTTTAGACAGCTGTTTTAATTTTAAAAAGTTTTTTTTTCATATTTTAACCCATTAAAGCCTGACATTTTTTTTTTCAACGATACTTTGTATACTGGTTACAAATAGTGTTTAATGGACAGGAAAAATAGTTAAAAAATTATCATGTAAAAATTAAATTTTTTATTTAAGAAAGAAAAATCGTCCCCAAAAAGGGACGCTAGGCACCAGAGGGTACATACTTTTTTACCAAAATTTTTTTTCTGCCTACGATGTAATATTGAAAATGACAATTTATAAGAAGAAATAAAAGCAGCAATTAACATAAACTGGGAAGTAGATTCAGAGAACAAGGAAATATTGGTGTTGTTGAGTATGAAAGTCAGCAAAGCATTTGTTCTGCAAACCTACGTATTGCATTTGCTGCATTCCGATAAGCTCTTTTACTTCAATGGGCGCATCTTACCTGAGTCTTATTTAAAGCAATATAACAACTAGCCCCATAATACCTAACTCAATCCGGTACTCTTGAGCTCAATGCGTACAGCAGCTTCTAAAATAAAAATGAAGAGCTGCTACCACCACTTTTTAGAGTGAATCAAGAACCGGTAGTTCCCGATATTTGATGCATGGGATATTTTTCCCTATGCAACGATTGTACTGAGCAACCATATATATTTGGTTCATCAATTTCAATTACTTTCTTTTCGCTGTTGGACAATCGCTTAGCCTTTACAATAGGGTGAACTCCATGAAGATTGGATGCAATAGTTATGACATTGCTATTATTCCACAGAACCAACGTAATATTATTTTACCTGTCATCGACATTTATTCAAAACTTCCTCTCTTTTCTTTTTTGAACAACGTAACTTTAGTTCATGAGCATTTTTTAATCCGATTCTTGCACAAAACCTTTCTGAGACAAATAATCACGTAGGAACGCAAGAGAAGTAAATTGTCACAGCAGAGATCAAAATTGGCATTCTCAGGGAATTCTGAAATTA
The DNA here is from genome assembly GCA_038373865.1 of Uloborus plumipes. Taxonomy (NCBI): domain Eukaryota; kingdom Metazoa; phylum Arthropoda; class Arachnida; order Araneae; family Uloboridae; genus Uloborus; species Uloborus plumipes. The sequence goes on along the minus strand of JAXGGA010017158.1, from coordinate 6,092 downwards.
AATCTGCACCCCCCCCCCTTTTTCAAACAACAGACACATATGCAATCCTTGAATTCTTCATCAAGCTGAAATGCTAAGCTTCTGAAACAGCTTAGGGCTTCTTCAACAGTCAGACTAAACAATAATAGACACCTAAATACATAATGGAAAAGTAATTAAATACAACGAATAATTAGTGTTTTAAAGAACTACATTTTTGAAATAGCTTTCTTTCAAAATTTACCTTGAGTATTTTTTGTAATTAAAAAAAAAGAGGAAATATTTAAGAATGTTGTATAATTAAGTTTTTTATAAATTAATTTAACTTAATTAGATTTTTAAAATTAAATAAGTTTTAAAAATGACAATTATTGTTTGTTTTTCAGTCTAAAAACATTTACTAACTTTTTTTGATATAAATTATAGATTCTAAGCAAGAAACGAGCTACGGTTAAACAATGCAGCCTTTGGTGCCTAGCGTCCCTTTTTAGAGACGTTCTTAAATTGCTGTAAAATCCTAAAAAAAATTAAAATTTACAAAATTGCAAAAAAAGGTAAACTAAAACATCCATCAAAGTAGTACATATATCAAACACAGATAGATTTACTTGTTAATAACTTTAAAAACTTAGCTTTTTGTTCTTGAGATTGTGAACTATGTAATTTTTGATAAAGATCATAACCAAATGGCTACAGATCACAGTTTACAGCGGTTATGTGCTGAAATCGGTTAATACAGAATTGAAGCAATACCAAAGTAATAATTGAACACAATTATTTGGTTGAAATGTTCATTTTTGGAAAATTCAGACTCACTTTTTGGACCGTCCCTAAAAAGGGACGCTAGGCATTAATGGGTTTTATGCTGAAACGGTAAAATTTTTATCTGAAAGATATTCCCTTAAGATGAATTTAGCTTTGTAAAAAAAAAAAATCTTCCTCATCGCGTAAGCTCTAGCACGTCAATCGAATAACCGGAAGTAAAAGAATACCAATTGTACATGTTGCGCCACCTAGCGACAAAGTTTGTCCCAAGCATGCCCAATTAAATTTTTTAAATATCTAGGGCGAACTTTAAAAAATCAAGTTTGAAGTGCAAACTATCAGTTTGCGGACTAATATTATACCAATTTTCATAATTGTACATTGCGGAAATGTTACAGGAGAGCGTTTAACCCGCAAGCTATGACGTCATCAAACTTTGATTTTATATATATAGATGAAATGACTATATGAATAGCATATGTTTCGGAATTGGGAGTTTTCTGTGGAATAGCGGTTTTGTGACAACATAATATAACTAGAGGTATCTCCCTTTTATGAGGATGTCTCCTTAAATTTTTTCGAGCTCTCTCCCCCCCCCCCCCCTAAAAAAAGAAAAATAAAAGAAATAAAAAGTGCGAGCTCCTAAGGCTATGCTAAAAGTCCCTAAGGCCCTATGCTAAAAGTCTTTTAAGATTACTTTTCAAAAAAATTCAATGGGACCCCCACTTCCACCCCCCAGTGTGGGCATCCCTGATTTACCAATTATTATTAGAATTAAGTTCTAGAACACTTATTCGCCAGGTTGGCAGATGGGTCTTTTCTACTGCAGGTGCCAGAATGCAGCAGAATCGTTAATATGGACGTACAACACCCACAAATGATGTCCCTCGCAATGTTATGAGCTTGAGCACTCCCCCCCCCCCCCTCCCCATAGAAAAAGAAAAACGTAACAAAAGACTAGAATCTTTTTTGAACTATTTTTCTAAAATTTTCAATGTTATGGTGATTATGAAGTGTGCCATGCCTCCCCCTCCCCCTCTCCCCGGGGCTTCACTTCCTTTTATTAGAAGGAATTACTGGAATATTCACTGGAATGACGGTCGGATGTTCTTCACTGCAGATATTAGAATGCAAAAACTAGCTACGGTGATCTCCCCCCCCCCCCTTAAGAGCGAGGGCTCCCCCTCCTCCCTTGCATACTTGCTTTAGTTGATATGATTAGAATAAATGGTTGGAATATTTATTCACCGAGAAGTGCCGATGGCTGTTCTCTTGTGCAGGTGCTTTAGTTACGTAATATGCATTGAATTTATACCCTTTTATGCCTAATCCTATACTATAATACGAGGAATGGTTGCCAAGTCGAAAATCGCCCCAGAATTAATAAACTCCGGTAAACTTGGGGGGTCTGGGGTTTTTGGCCATGAGGAATCGATTGGCGCCGGTTTTGAAGCGCTACGGTCGAGCAGTTCGGAGTTACAGATAGGATTCATTAAAAGTTTGAGAAGATTTCTGACGCCATTTTCTTTATGATTATTCTTATTCAGTGGTTGGAAAAACTGCATTTATTTTGCAGCGAACTACAACTACAACTGCTTTGTTATAAATGCAGCTAACTACAGCTACAACTACTTTTTTCAAAATGTAGCGATTACAAACTACTTTGGAATTGTAGTCGCTACTTCGCTACTTTTTAAAAAATAAATAAATAAAAAGCATACACCTTTTGAGGATTGAGCGAAAAAATTTTAAAAGTGGTTTACATTAATAAATTAACTCTGTGGGGGGGGGGGGTATGGGATAGAACTAAGGGAATATGGGATAGAACTAAGAATTGTCTTTGAATTTATTTGTTACTTTTCCTTTTTGAGCCTTATTTATTTATTTTTATTTATTTATTTATTTATTTAATTTTTGTTTGGTAAAATGTATTCCTTTTACATTTTTTTTTTACAATTTTTACGAATATTCGCTACAAGAAAGGATTCAAAAGTTGAAATAATTCAACCTTCAATTTTTTTTCAATTTCTTGCCAGGGAATATTTGGGAACATGAAAATTATTTGAAGGAATATAAAAATTATGATGCCAAACAGGGCCCGATTAACCCGTGAAGTTAGAGGAAGCTCTGTCTCATTTTGAGGCCCCCTGCTTTTTGAGACGGAGGGGGGGGGGCGGATTTCTTTACTCATGAGACATTCAAAAACGAATCTTGCTAAGAGTACATATCATTTCTAAGAGCTGCCAAAGCAAAATTCAAATTAAAGTCTGTCCCCTTCCTTCACTAATATGTAGAAGTTACATACATAATACACATTGCCATTCTATGATTTGATGTTAAATTAGATTTATTTCACAGAATTAATAAAACAAAATAAAAGTACGTTGTAAAAAAGTTGAGTCAAATCCCACATTTAAAAATAGCTTGTGGGGGAATTAATGATTTATGAAATGTGTCTTCACTTTTAAAACTTTCCAGAAATTTTTTATTGAACCAGTTCTAATGTTTAAAATTACCTTTAGATATGCATTTAAAAGCAGAAACTAGAATTTAAATCACAAGTTTTCAGTCATTTTTGGGCCCCCTGGAAATTTTTCGGGGAAGCTCAAGCTTCCCGTGCCTTTTGGGTAATCAGGCCCTGATGCCAAATAAACCAATGACATCAAACAGATAGAATGTATTTTGTCAACATGATGTATCTAATATCAGCTCATATTTATATGGTTCTGATTACTCCTTGCGTCCGCTGCTGTACTCGTGCAAATTTTACACCAGTCAGAGTCAATTAAACCTTGCTTTTTTCCTTCGCTTTTTTTTTTTAAATTATTTTTTTCATTCTTTTATTTATTTATTTAATTTAAAAGTAGTTTCCAGAAATCGCTACAAACTACTATTTTTTTGTATTGCGCTAATCACTACTCTACTTTTTTTTAAAAGTAGTGCGCTACACTACAAACTACTAAAAAAATGTAGCTACTACAGTAGTTTCGCTACATGTAGCTCGCTACTTCCGACCACTGCTCTTATTGTTACTGTTTCATAGCAACCACGTTTTATCAATGGATTTCATATTTAATCACATCAGCGTAAATTTATATTTTTATGGTATTTGGCAAATAATTTTTGGCAACACGTTAGAATTGTTATTGTTTTTGAAATTCGATCAAAGATCGATCAAAATAAAGTTAGAATTGGGTGTGGGCAGCTGTAGAGCCGCTATATAAACAAGCCGACGCATCAAGCCTAAGTTTTACCACTTTGGATCCAACTCATTAAATTTCACTTTTATTTTTCATTGTTGAGGAATTAAGGTTACCAGAGCAAAGTTTCGGGACATTGCCAAGCTTTGTTAAATTTACGTGAAAAGTTACCAAAAAGCGATAACTCGCCAGAAGAGACAATCCTCACACACGCGCTGGATCCAAAGTGGTCAAACTTAATCTTGATGCGTCGGCTCGTCTATATAGGGGCCTTAGGGCGCAGTAGAGCCGCTATATAGACAGGCCGACGCATCAAGATTAAGTTTCACCACTTTGGATCCAATTCCTTAACTTTTACTTTCAAATTTTCATTGTTGCGGAGTAGGGTTACCAGAAAAAAGTTTTGGCATATTGCTAAGCTTTGCCAAATCCACGTGCCGCTAATATTTGTTCACAGTGAAAAATTACCAAAACGCGATTACTGGCCAGAAAAGACAACCACTCAAACACAATAACACGCGCTGGATCCAAAGTGGTGAAACTTAATCTTGATGCGCCGGCTCGTATATATAGGGGCCTTAGGGCGCAGTAGTCCAATTGATAAGTCGTCGGACTCGTAACCGGAGGGTCCCGGGTCGATCATATAGAGGGAGCCCAGCCGTTCAAAGATCCATCGTCTTCATTAATGGTGGTTGGGGGGGGGGCGTTAAAAATGTTCGTGGTCACAAAATCCTCCAAGTGAAACGAAACCTCTGGGGGGTGCTGGGCCAAGGGTTTGCTCGACCCTTGGGCCTGGTTCAAAAATGAACAGAGCGCTCTTCAGGGACCCATCCCGGTTAAAAAGCGAGTTGTGGTCTGTAGGGGGGGGGGACCTGGAGTGTGAAGTGAAGTGAAAGTCAAAACCAACTGGAACCAAATGCGTACTGGAGAACAGGGACTCTACATCCATTCTCATCACCTTCTCCCGCGCCTTCGGCGCCAAATGAAATGAAATTAGGTGTGATTTTACGGTGAGCACGGATTAAATAGGGTTGTGTTTTTTTAAATAAATTACGGCTGTTTTAAATGCGTAATTGCCACCAAAGGCTCAAAAATGCTTTTCACGTTTATCTAAATAAGTACTTTAGAAAAAAATCTGATATGGACCCCACACTACTTCCTTTTACGTGTAAATTTCATAGTAGTTGCCTTAAGTGTTAAAAAAAGTGCTTCGAGTGAGCAAGCTAACAATTCAAATATTTAACCCCCTAATCTGCCACGAAACAGTGCAAAAAATATTTTACAATGGTTAATTTTCTAAATATTGCTGATTTTAATATGATTCAGTGAATTTTTCGCAAAATATCGCCAAAAGCGCCTAGTTGAACCCAAATTCAAAAAATAATTTTTTCGCCAACTTGGCGGTATGTCGCCAAGTTGGCGTCAAACACTTGGCGACCAAAAGCTTGGTGACATATCGCCAAAAGGTCGAGCCAATTCATATCACTTGAGTCTGCATTGAAATTAACACTGATTTACCCCAAAAAAGGGGTAAAACACCCCCTTGGGAACATTCGAATGCAACCACAAGAGAAGGTGCACAACTAGACCATCCTCAGAGCCTACATACCAAGCTAGAAGCTTCTACGGCATATAGTTTTTGAGTTATGCGACACACATACGCACATACATCCGCACGCACATCCGCACATACGTATATACAGACGTCACGAGAAATTGATTTTGCTCACCCCCGAATGAATGTGCAGTAGTTTTTTCGACATGTCGCAGCATGTGCATATGTACCTACCAACATATAAGCAGCTGAAAAATCCTTTTCAACCACCCCCGAGTTAATTACGACGAGTTTTCTCGTGACGTCTGTATGTACGTATGTGCGGATGTGTGTGCGGATGTATGTGCGGATGTATGTGCGTATGTGTGTTGCATAACTCAAAAACTATATGCCGTAGAAGCTTCTAGCTTGGTATGTAGGCTCTGAGGATGGTCTAGCTGTGCACCTCCCCTTGTGGTTGCATTCGAATGCTCCCAAGGGGGTGTTTTACCCCTTTTTTGGGGTAAATCAGTGTTAATTTCAATGCAGACTCAAGTGATATGAATTGGCGCAACCACTTGGCAATATGTCGCCAAGCTTTTGCTCGCCAAGTG